>VMDO01008774.1:46908-81781 GCA_007922755.1 Pedetes capensis
CTGAGCTGAGGCCCCAGCCCTTTTTTTTTTTTTTTTTTACTTTCTGAGATAGGGTCTTGCTAAGTTACACAGACTACCTCTGGTCTCGAACTTGTGATCCTCCTGCCTCTGCCTCCCGAGCCGCTGGGATTACAGGCATGGGCCACCATGCCTGGCTCCAAGAAATAACTTCTAAACTGCAAAAATTAAAATACATTGACTTCTGATTCCTGATTCACATAACATAGTCACACTGAAAATGAGGTTTAAGAAAGAATATAAAGATGGATTAGACACTCTCTAGTTTCAAGGAAAATCTAGTTTGTTGGATGAGATGAACAATCATAACCAAAAATTGTAATTCAGAGAACCAGTGTTTATAGAAGGACTGAAAATGGGTGTAAGAGGGTTTCCCAAAACATAATCCAGTCCACAACAAATGCAGTGTTGTTTCTTTTACCCCAGAGGATGTCATGTAGCTAATCATGTCTTCAGAGTGATCAATGTTCCCTTCTTTGATCTAGGAAAATTTAAAAAGGACCCGCATTTCCTATAAAGTGTGTCAAAGATTGAAATATGCATTCCTGCTAATTCTGCATGTGCATGGATTTTAGTCTCACTGATTCTTATTGGAAGGCCAGAGGACAAAAATCATACCAGGATAATTAAGCAGACATTGGTTCAAATTTGACAACACTTCTTAATTTCTTCCAGAAAATACTATACTAGTTAAGGAAATACATCACTAAAGGTTAGAAAAGAGAACTCCAAATTCTGTATGAACTTACAGGTTAACTATGGTTATACCTAATTCAGTATTTCTATCTTGTGATATTGAAGGTTCATTCTTTTTACAATTTTTACCATTTTATCTTTGATACCATGTTATCAGCTTTGTGTCACTGTGACAAATATCTGAGGTAAATAATTTAAATGGAAGAAAGATTTATTTTGGCTCATCATTTCAAAGGTTTCAGTTCATGCTTAGTTTTTGGGCCTATGGCAAAACAGAACATCATGGCAGGGAGCATGTGGTAGAGCAAAATGCTCACCTCCTTGCAGCCAGGAAGCAAAAAGAAAGAAAGGGCCAGAGTTCTGATATCCTCTTCAAGGGGGCACCTCCAATGACCTAACTTCCTTTCCAATAGGCTCCACCTCTTAAACATTCCACCATCTCCCAATAGTGCCACCAGCCAAAAACAAAGCCTTCAACACATAGCCTTTGGGGACAGTTAGGATCCAAACCCTCTCCTTCAGTAACACATTTGCTCATGGGACAGAATTGTAAGTCATTCTAGTTTCTTCCTTTTCCTTAGATGTTTGCTATTGGATAACTGTTCTACATGGATTTCTCCCCATTTCTGCAAGTCTTGGAAGCAAAGCACTGTGTCTATTAAATTATCTCCACAAAGATGTTTATAGAGTGAAGACCCTCAATGATGTAAGTACAGTCTCCCTTAAAAATATAGGTAGTGTCTTTGCTTACAGTCCTAGAAGATAAAGCCTCCTTCTAGAGAAAAGGGAAGGCATGTTTAGTGTTCATGATGAAAGTTTTGGGTTCACTAAACTCAGTGCTCTTTTCCTGCAATGTGATCAAGAATTATGCAAGTATCATCTGGCCTTTCTTTGTGTTACTCTATGAACATGGAAGATCAGGGAACCGGCACAAAATGCAGATACTCTGGATACTGTTATTGCTATGAATAATAAACTATATTTTGTCTCTGACTAAGGAAACTTGTGCCTACTATCAGCATCCATGAAATGGTTGTTGGCTAAATTGTTAACTTGAAAATAGGGTATAGATCTAATATAGTTCTTGACATTTCCTTCACTCAAGTAGTTACCCCAACCCCAAGTTGGGCACAGAACTTTATAGAGTATTTCTTTATCAGAGCTTCAGAGTTCTTCATTTTCTTTTCTACTCTAGTTCCATAGCTACATAATAACCTCCCTGAGGCTCCTTCTCTTGTATCACCACTGTCTCCTTAATAGTCCTTAATGTTGACACCAAAATGATATTTCTAAAATGAAAACTATAAACTATTCTCCTCATAAAATCTTGCATTGGTTTTCCCAATAAGGGGATGCTGTTAGGATAAATTGCAAGTTTCAGTGGAGTGGCATCAAAGTTTTCATGAATCCTTATCTTACCTAAGTCTTCCCTCTTAACCCCCCAGTAACCCCAAAGTGCATACTGTACTCCAATCTTAGTAAACCATGACATGGATTCTTCACATTCTTAGTATCTACCCATAGACATGCCTTTGCATATGCTGAAACAACCTACCATACTCCTTACTCCCATCCAGACCTGGCAGATCTTATTGCCCAGTGAGGTCTCAACTAAAGTTTTCTTCTCCAATGAAATCTTTCCTGATATATGACTTCCCAATTTGACTTAGATAAATATCTCTGGATCTTATTGTACTTTAAGTATACTTCTAAAATCATATTTATAGCATTATAACCGTTGGTTTGTTCATATGCATTATCTGTTAAAGAAAAAATGTCACATCTTCCTGTCTTGTATCTTCTGTGTGCTATACAGAGTCCCAGAAACATGTAGATGTCATTCATCATTTCTTAGATACATGACTGAGTACATAATTGATGAGAGAGGCAGAATGTAAACTGGTTCCAGAAAGAGACACATGTTCAAGTTAGAAATACTAGGTTCTTGATGAAGTTGCCTTCTGTATATACAGAATTTAGATCAACTTTTCACTACCTGTTGTTTATTATAATTACTGATCCATCATTATGCAAGCCTTATAAAATATCAATGAATTAGCCATTCAATATTTCCTCAGGCTCTGTTGACACAGCTGGCCTTGGTCGATGTTATTAACTTTATGCCAGTCGGTTTGAAAACAGTCAAAACAGCGATTGCAACAACTCTACATGAATGGACCCAAGTTTAATAGTAAAAACAGGATCTTCCTGAGTTGCACTTGCGGGAAACCTGAGAACTGCATCTGGGAAATGTACGATAAAAACACCCAAATTCTACTCCTGTTTCACCTCAGAGGAATGCCACCCATCAGAAAGGAGCACTCTGTGGCTGCTTCCTAGTGGGTTTAAACACATCCCTTTGCTTCCTCCCCAAAGTTTACCCTGCATTCCCAGTAGACGCAAATCAAAGGAAGCAGGAATGTATCTGATTTGGGGCAGGTCTGCCAAATGAGAAAAGGCAAGAACAAGAAACCAGAGAAAGTTATGCCTTTGGATCCCAGAGGAACAACACATGCCCTTCCTCTACCTCTCTCTCCTGTGTATATTTTCATAGCCTCTCAGCTGCAGTTCACTGGCAGCCCCAGGAGCCAGTGCCAAGTGGGAAGATGTGACTGGGTGAAGGACTCAGAAAAGTGACCTTCCCATGCGCAGTAGTGTAACCCAAGAGGCAACTTCATTCACCTCCAGATGATCCCAGATATCAGCCTCCAGGCATGTGCCTCACAGTGCCCTCCAAACCTGGGCACTAGAAGGAACCTGTGACTAACCAGTGTCACCTCATCAAAGGGCAAAGAAAAGGGGCTGGTGGCAGTCACCCAAATGAGGGAAATCCAACCAAGATTCCTACCTGAAACTAAAAGCCTGTTCTCTGGAGCAGGGGTGGACCTGGGGACAGAGACTTACTCTATGAGACAGCTTTGAAGTTGCCCCTTGGTAAACATGCCTCTCCTCCAAGCTCTGCACACACACTGAGCTGCCACCCACAATTCTCCCTCTACCACCCAGTAGAAACCCCTAGGTGGGACCACTGTCCCTGACATTGAGCATGAAGAGGAGGACCTTGGGGATGCCCATGACCTCCCAGGATTGGGCACCGGGGACTTCAGGGCTGGTTTCCCACCACCGCAGGGAGCTGTGCTGGGAGGGTCTGCACTGAGTTTGAACTGGCACATTTCTACAGTCTTTTTTTTTTAATGAAATATTTATGACAGGAAATCAGGTTAGACATTCCTGAACCTAGCAAGAGTTTATGAACACACTGTCCTATCCTCTCCGGACATGTAAATGCAGTGATTTTTTTTTTTTTGAAGGAAGATCCAAGAACCTCATTGCTTTACATTTAATCTGAGCTATTGGTGGAATGCAAACACCAATTTTGAGCCAGGCCTCTGGTGAAGGATTACCATATGCAGGCCACACAAGGAAATTCCTCCCTGCAGCCAGAATTTATACTGCAGGGTAAACTATGAATAGAAAGTTTGTGCATGGTTATGAATATGGATAAAATACATCACTCATGGCCAGGGAATGGAAGCAAAATTGAAAACACATATTTTGGATCAGAGAATATTTTCAAAAATATATTTAAAAGAAAATAAACACAGATTGTGTGTTCACGTACTGCCCGAAGTACTTCTGGGGGAGAGGCATTAACTTTTCTTTGCAAATCATGTGCTCGTCCTTGAGCTTCTTAGCCCAGAGTCAGACCCTCTGGGAAGGAACAAGGGTCTTGCAGAGTGCATGGTAACTGGTTTACTGCCAGGCGTCACACCCCCTTCCTGTGGAAGACGAGGAATTGAGTCTTTCAGCACAACATAAAGGACTGTGTGGCTTTGGGAGATGTGCTCAGCTCTTTCCTATTAGGACTTTTTCACTCCTGCTTCAATCCAGAAGGATTCTACTGACTTCTGCATCTTATGCTTTTATCTTTTTCCTTGCTAACTTGCTGATTAATATCAAAACTGTATCTATATTGTTAATCATCCAGATAACATCTGGAATTTGGCCATTTTATGTTACACAGAAAGGGCTGGCCTCTAGCAAAATTAAGAAAACGGGAAATGTGGTTTTACACCCATCCCACTTTGACAACTATACTCCTTTATAGCAAGCCTCTCCCTCCCCCTTGTTACCTTTATATCCCCAAGCAATCATTTACATGTAACCCAAATGTGCTCTCTTTTGAATGGATAGCTTAATCAATATCCCTGTCTCTTTATTTCCCTTCACTTCAGATAAACTCACAAGCTTTCTTTTTCATTGCTTTGGGACCCTAGGCAGCAGCATAGGATAGCTAATTAATCTGAGAGTTCAGTGGGTCAGTTTCTAGTCAAGTCCAAGTGACATATTACATTTAATGTGGATCTCACATTTTCTATTTGCCCTCCTTCTCACTACATCATCCTGAGAAACTCTCCCATTCAGAGCATTTAGCTGAAGCAACTAGAGCCCTAAGAACCACTGCTATTGCTATTTGGTTGATACATGAATGTGTGACCCAAGAAGAGTAATCTACAGTCTGACCCGTATCCTATGGCATCATCTAATAAAAAGACTCTGCTGATTTTATTATTACTCAGAAATTTTGCATAAAAGCCCCACTAAGTGTTGCCTCTGAATAGAGGCAGTCATAATGTGTAAAATGTTTGGCTATGAGCAGGAGGGTTTAAAGTTTCTAGTTCTCGGGTGGAATTCACATGTGACCCAGCTATCCACTATTTTCTGGTTTTGATTATCTTGATACCTTGCCCCAGTTCTGGAGCTTTCCTTACAAACAAGACAACACTGATTAGAACAATAAGGATCTCCTGAGACTTGTGCCTTAATTCCAGGAAGGAATCAGCCTTGTTTGTGCCAAACTCTGGCTCTGCTGTAGCAGAAAGTATCAAGGGACTACCTAAGAGTATTCAGAATAATTGAATAAGGGAAAAACATCTGGGGCAACTCTCTTGAGTGAAATGGAAATTTGTTCCCTGTTGGTAAATATTTGAAGTCAGTTTATTACCCCAGGCAACCTACATATCAATTTCCTATCCTTTCTGTATTCTATAATACAAACTGTTGATTATAAATTGACACATATAGATGTGTGTGCATGCGTGTGTACACATATACACAAATGTAAGTATTATATTTATGTTATTTACTACATGTTATATTTATATATTTTACATTATGAAATATAAATATTTTGCATAAGTAGTAGATGTTCCTTTGCATAAAGATTAGATGTCCTTTGTTGACCTGTACCAACTCCATGTGTAACAGTCTCCAAAGTACAGAAATAATATCTTTTAGTGTTTCTGTACTATGCAGTCTAGTAGCCCAAGAGATTTGTATAAAGTCATCTGAAGACAGTTATGCCAATTGTAACTTTGATGTGTGTAATGATGTTTGTGGGTAAATTTTAAACTGAACATATCACCTGTAATTGTACCACACTAATAAATGATGTTCTGTTATGCATTTATTTTTTGTCTTCCTTATCAGAAAGTAAGATTCATGCAAACAGAAGCTTGTTTGTTACTGCTAAATTGCAAATGCCAAGAACAGGGTTTTTCATGTAGTATACATTTAATAAGTATTTGTTGGATGAATGGACCTTTAAAGATTAAAAAAAAAAAAAAAAAATAATATCCTTGGCTGGGTGCTGTGCTGCACACCTGTAATCCCAGTGACTAAAGAGGCAGAGTCAGGGGGATTGCAAATTCAAGGCAAGAGGCAATCTGTGCAACTCAGTGAGACCTCATCTCAAAATAAAATAATAAAAAAGGGGGACTGGGAGTGTAGCTCCATAGTAGAGCACTTGCAAAGTATCTACAAGGTCCTATGTGAGATGCTGGGTTCAGCTGTCCAGGACTGAAAAAAAAAATCCTTGAAAAGGAAGTAATTTCCTCATTTATATCCTAACTTCAGTGTTTGGTCTACTCCAGACAAAGTGCTTTTCTCTTTGCTGTGCCAGACCTACTTTTTCTTAGCATTAGTCTGTGATTGCTCTTACCTCAGACTTTAATGAATGGTTGACCTATTTGGTACAATATTATTTTTTTGATAATGTGGTATTTTTGGAAGTCACACATACCCAATAGATAATATTTCTTATCCCTGACACTGATGTGGTAACTAAAAAAATACATGCCAAATATATGCCAATGTTTGAATTGGCAGCAAAGGAGAATGTTTTGGGGGATTTAGTAGCTCCAGCAAAATAAACTCTGCTCCTTTTCCTCTCTCATATCTAACTTGTTCTTTTGCAGATAACTATTGCATATATATATGTGTGTGTGTGTGTGTGTATATGTGTGCATGTGTATACATATATATATATATATATATATATATATAGAGAGAGAGAGAGAGAGAGAGAGAGAACACATAAACAGGTAACTAAAAAACTGTGGCATGTACCTTGGTTTGTAAAGGTTAAAATTTCCAAAAAACTCTTAGGAAAACTAGTTAAGGGATAAATATCTTCCAAATTGTTTCGGGGTTACTTGGCTTTATATGAAAAGTGGCTTAAATACTGGATTCAGATTAATTTTCAGTGAGTTTTGTTTTCCAAGGTGAGAAAAATCAGTCAAATAGTGATTTATAGAAGATTCTCATTCTCTGGATTACTGTTGTTTTTAATCTGGGTGTATGTTTCTTGAGAACCATTCAAATTAACAAAATTTAGTAGACTTTTTGTTTTACAGTAATCCTAGAAATAAGTGGATACATTTAAAATCATTATTGGCATGAAAACATGTTGATATTTTATTAATTGTGACAAATTCTTATTAAATGTTGTTTCTATTTGTTGGAAGAATATAACATTTTCTCAAAATTAAAAGAAGCCAAAACATCCAGTCTACAGTGTATATGACACAGGAAACTTAAGATACATGACTGAAATATGACTTCAATCATTTCATTATTGTGATATGCAAAACAGCATTATTTTATGCTGAGAAGTTTCTTAAGCAATTAAGATTCATTTGAACTGTATAAATGATGCACAGATGTTATATCTCTGGCAAATATATGTAGCATGGATTGTATCATCTTTGTGGTGTTAAATAGCTACAATCATTTATGACCAGGTCTCTGGTACTTTTTGGCATGAAAATGTATTGATATTTTACTAATTGTGGCAAATTCTTATTAAATGTTATCATTTTTATACATTGAAAGAATATAAAATGTTCTCAAAATTAAAAGAAGCCAAAATATCCAGTCTAAAGTGTACATTACACAGGAAACTTAAGATTCATGAACTGAAATACAACTTCAATCATTTCATGAACTATAATTTTCAGTCATGCAAGAAATGGCTGCCTAACAGATAACTTGTGATCCCCTATGCCCATTTATTAAATTAATCACATTGCTTTTCTCTTATTCCCTATGCTTTGTTTCCAGTTACACTCTGTTCTACATTTGTAAATGGATCATACAATCAAACTATCATGGTAGTTCATGAAGGAAATTGGAAATGGAATTCATTCTTTTATAAATTGTCCAGTTAATAATAAAATGATATTCTAGGGGGTTTTCTATAACAAAACTAGGACCACCTATCTAATCACCAGACTATGAACATCATAGTGGCAAGAATAATGGAAATCTTGTTTGCTATGGAATACTAAGGACTTAACAATGTCTGGTATGCGAGAATTTCAAGAAAAATACTTGTGGATAGACTGGAACAGAAGGAATATATTCTAACAGAAAGTCAGTTCAATGAGGTGTTCTTCCCCAAGGGCATGCCAAGCACAAAGAGTGCTAATGAGAAACAGTACCCTTCAAGGAAACAATGAAAAGCACATACATAATTCAGAGAAGTAAACACCTCCAAAAATTTTAGAACAGCCTTCTATGTCCACACCACCTAAAGAATTTTACAAATCAGAAGTCAATGGTTTGAATAAAACCAGAACCTGAATGGCTATTTCCAGCTTTTCAAATGTGCAAAACACATTTTTCCTCTTCAGCTTCCAGGAAAGACCTGAAGAATCAGCATCACTACAGGGATTGTTTTCATGCCTCACTCTTAAGGAATAGACAAAGGAGTGCCAAGCAACAGGACAACATCACCACCAACAGCAGCCACAACAAAAAGCCAAATCACATATGTAGAATATACACACAAAAGGCCAAGGATTTATGTAATCAGACCAAAATGGAACAGTTTGAGGTCATCTGCCTCAAATCATTATTGGTATGGGTCTACTTTCTTATATTTTAACAAAAAATTGCTCCATAATAAAAATCAGATGTGGGATCCAAAGTGAAAGGCCAGACTGATGAGATAGGCAAGGACTGGATCATACATAACCTGTTTTGACATACTAAGCATAAGCTTTTATTTTAGAACAGTGATGGTTTCTTGGAGTGCTTAAGCAAGCAATGAATAAGGTAAGATGCATTTTGAAGGAGAGGAGATGCAGGGAGAACAATTATATCATGCCCCAGCCCAGCTTACAAATAGAGCACCAACCCCTACCTAAGAACACTTCTGTGAGTCCTTGCAGAAAATCTCCTTTCCTCCTTTCCCAGAAGTAACCCTGACTCCATTTATATTTGTTGTTCCTTGAATCTGGGCAATCAACACGGTTTGTGGAAATGATGTGGAAAGGCCAGGTGTTGATATTCTGGCTGAGAGATTTTGCAAAACTACTGGTAGAAACCAGAATCAAGCACCAGACATGTGAGTGAAGGAGGCACCAGAAGATTCCATCTCACAGCCTTTGATCTTCCAGCTGAAGATGCCAATGTTGTGGAATGTGTCCCTCCCTGCCTTGTGTAAATTCATGACTCATGGAAATTGAGAGAGATAATGAATCATTATTGTTGCTTTAAATCATATGCTTTGGCAATTTTTTTTACACAGCAATAGATAACTGGTAGGCTAGATTACTCTTTGTTGTCCTCATTTTCTAATAACTGATTTTGTTGCTTTTGAACTTTCTACAAATGGAATCATGTTTGATCTTTTCATCTGAAATATGCTTCTACTGAGTGGCTAGAGATACTGCTGGCCTATTACAACTTTAAAGTTTTGGCTTGTGGATTCTCCAAACTACCTGGTTACTGTAAAATTTATGTGTAAAACCATCTAAGATGGAACTTTTTGTACAGATTCTCAAGGAAAAATTCTCCTCCCTATATCTAACACCAAGGTTTGTATAAGTACTTTTGTTTGAAGTCCCCAAAGTAAATTGAGACAGTCTTATTTCTAGGGCAGCCTTCCTCTAAGGGTTTAACCTTTAGATTTATACTTTTTACAGGGTAGAAGAGTGCATTCTGGTCCACAATTTGAATAGGTGCTGGATTTTATCTCCTGTCTTCTGTGTACCATGAAACTATAAAATTAAGTTTGAACTCACCAGGTTTTAGCGAATACCTTTAGCGTGAAAGCAGAATTCAGCTTTCCCCTCCAGTTCCTAGTTCACCCAGTTTTTGTCCTTTAGTTATCTTTTAAAAACTTTATTGCCTAATTATTGATACATGTGTGTTACCCAGAATTTCAGTTTTTTTCAGGACATCGATTAGGAAGCTTAGTCTGTCATAATGCCATAATAGAGAGCAGTGTTTTGTAGATTTTCCTTTAAAGCACATTAGTTTTGACATCAAAAAGATATATAATTAATTCACTATTCTGTGATTAAATGTCAGTATATTTTATTTCTGATATGTATTCCCTTTATGCTCACATTTCCTTCTTTTTTTTTTTTTTTTTTGGTGGTACTTGAGGGTTGAACCCAGAGCCTTGCTCATGCTCTCTGCTGGCACTATACCACTGAGAAGCACCCCTGGCCCATTTTTCTTTTAACCTTGAGACAAATTTTTGCTAAGTTACACAGGATACCTCTGGCCTTGAACCTGTGATCCTCCTGCCTCTACCTCTCAAGTACCTGGGATTATAGGCATGAGCTACTGCACCCTGCATTAACATTTCATTTAAAGTGAAAATTGTCCTAGTGCCTATTTCATATTATTGTAGAGTTAAATTAATGTAAATAAAATAACATCATGCTTGACTTAGTATTAAGTGCTGACAAAAGGCTAGCTCTTATTTCTAAACGCTACTGAGGTCCCGAGTTCAATTCTCAGCACCGCAAAAATGGGAGAAGGGCCTGGCAATCCACTCCCAAGACAATCCCGAAATAGTCAGCCATTGAAAACCCTTTGAGAGTCGCTATGAGTCGGATACCGACCTGATGGCACCTAACAACAACAACAACAACTGAGGTTAAAAAAAAAAAGTGTGGCTAGAAAGCTACAAATGGCTAGAAAAGACCAATTTAAAGACATGTACCCACTTACTAATTTGAAACTAACAGGAGTTCGAACAGCATTTGAGTGATTTTTATTGATAAGATGCCAGAATTTTCCATCAATGGTTTAAATAAAATGGCAGACACATATGTAATACACATCCAAAGTCAAGTACCAATAGTAATATAAAAATAATAATACATGTTCTATCAAAAATGAAATAAAGAAATAGATGAAAGCAACTTATACTGGATTATTAATACTTCATTCCAGAAGACTTGTTTCTGAGCTGTGGTGCATATGATTAGTAGGCAGCTGTACATTCTATATAAAAGACTTTGAAAATACTCATCAATATTTTAACATAGAGATCTTTAACTTCTTTGCTCCATGTCCATTCTGAACTTAAACCACTATGATTCCTTATGTTCTGAAAATCTGGGGGTTTGAGCAGGTGCTTTGTGAAGAATTCCAAGCTATGAGATTTATGTTAACAAAGTCTAATCATGCTCAATGCTGGATAGAAAACTAATTCTGAGAGCCACTTGGATTTGGGCTCTCAGAACAATAAGTCCATGAAGGTCAGGAGCAGCAATAAATGGAAATACTAAGGCTGTCAAAGAATCTAAAGAAAACACTAAAGTTCTCTAAATGCTCAGTTATCATTTGCTGCCTCTGCTCATGTGGATGCTGATGACAATAATGTCCAATAAACTTTTGTCTCCTTGATAACTTGGGTCACTGGGATTTTTCTTTTTAAATGGATTTCTTCAGTATTTTCTTTCCTTAACTTTTAAAATGAATCTTTAATGGATGAAAAGCTATTTAGGATTGCTATCTCTGGGGACTGGGATTTAGCTCAGTTGGTAGAGCACTGCGTTGCAGTCTCTGAGGTCCTGAGTTCAATTCCCAGCACCACAAAAATGGGAGAAGGACCTGCCAATCCACTCCCAAGGCAATCCCGAAACAGTCAGCCACTGGAAACCCTATGAGGGTCACTATGAGTCGGATACTGACTCGATGACACTTAACAACAACAACAACATATCTCTGGGTGCAGAGGACTGCTCCATTAACAGTCTGGGGATAAGCCCATGTGGCTTGCATTTACAGCTTCCCACAGTGTTATGGAAACACATGTTAGCTTTGGCCTGGAAAAATGGCTGTCTGTCATTCCCTGGCTGTGTGCATCTTCAGGGCACTAGCTGCCAAAACAAACAAGTGCCATTAGATGTCTTTCTACCTCCCATGGAAGAGTGACTTCATTGAGAATGGTTTCTAGAACAGTGAGAAAGGATTCATTCACCCATCATTGCCTCAGCCCTCCAAATGATTTGCCTCTTGGACATTGAAGGGGATGCAGATAATCAGCAAAGGAATGTTTTTGTAAACACTCTTTTTCATACAGGTCTTCATTCGTGAAAAATGAAGATATCCTTGATCCTTCCTCTCCCTATGCTGTTAAACACGGGCTCAGGACAGTCAGGGAAAATGGCATTTAACATATCACTTTGCTGCTTTGAGTGGCTTTTATCCACCTTCATATACATAAAACATATTCAATCTAAAGATACTCACTAGCAGGATCTGAGATTTATCCTTGCTGCTCAATAAAAGGTGTCATAATGTCAAGAGCTGTGAAGGATCTTAGAAGTTAATTAATCTAACTTCTGTTGCCATACAAAATATTGCTTGTGGCCCAATGATTCATAAGCCCTTGACAAAATGCTTACCATGGGAAATTTCTTAAATATTTTCATAAATCTGTTTACCATTCTCCAACCCTTCTGAAAACATTTCTTTTAAAGGGCAATAAGCCCAAGTGACCTGTTAATAATTACAGTGAGAAACTCATTCTGAATTATACATAAATGTAAGACTAATGAGAAAATGTTTTGAATTTTGGAGAAGATAAGTACACTATTAAATATATTATTAGAAATTAAAATTTTATAACATTGAATATATTATCCAATAAATTGTAAAGTATAGTTAAATTTTTAATACAAGTACTTTATAATATATTAAATATATTATGAAATATATAGCATAAGGTATTATTAAATATATCATAAAATATACTAAACATATTATGAAATATAACATTGTATATGACTTTTCTTGAGTTGTGTTTTCACATTAACAAGCAAAAAGCAAATACCTCTTTCATGGCCTGCTGTGTTCTAAGCCTTATACTTGGTAACTCAAAGGACATGAAGGAAGTGAAGAGTATTGCTTATGGAGAGGTGAAGGGATTGCAATGCATTCTGAATCAGAAAACAGAATCACACATAATGGATTACCAAATTGCATAGCACATGTCAAAAGGGTGAAAACAGAGAACACATGCACAGAGATCATTAAGGCAAAAATGGATGCACTGGAGAAATTCCCAGAGAAGACATGAGATTGGAGGCGGGCTATGGTTACAAATGGAACTCTTTTGTTTTGACTCCACTAAGCCCAATCATTAGCATAAAGGATCTTGTAAGCATGAATTGGCAGAAAGAGATATTACTGACCACTTGACTGAATAAAATGCCTGGCAAAGGAATAATGTGAGGTTTATAGACAACATGTGCCTTGGTCATTAACTAGAACGTCTGGTCCATAAGTAAAGTTGCAGTTTTGTCTTGCAAGTTTAAACAGTACCTTATGGAAAGAAATATACATTTAGAAACCCTGACACAAGAGTGAATAAAAATTTCCAGGTGTGGTGGCCCATGCATGTAATCATAGCACTTGGGAGACTGAGGCAGGAGGATCTACACAAGTTTGAGGCCAGTCTAGTCTACATTGGGGCATCATAGCAATTAAACCCTCATATCCTAACTGTATTTTTCATATTTTCCCATATTATATCTCTCATCAGTAGTGAAAAAACAAGGAAAAAATGTTTTACAACTTATTAATGATGTCACAGCAGTAACAGAAAACCAAACTTACAGAACAAAACTTCTCAGCTGAATTTTGTTCAAGCAGCATAATATAACATATACAAGAAGGCACTGATTGCCCTGATAGGAGAAAGTATTGATAAAATTATAGCATACATGCATAATCATTATACACAAGTCAGCATACAGATGGCTCAACCCAGCAGATTTTCACACTTGTTTCAGATATATCCTATTAGTAGTTTACTCAAGGAGATTGCATTCAGAAGAGAAAAATTATAGAATTTACGGAAAGCATGGTTAATTTGGTAGTAACATACACACATTTATTCAAACACACATATATACTACCTATAAATATTATATATCTATTTGTAGCACACACCTACACATACAAACTTAAAATAGCATATAAATCTATAGTATATACACAAATATACATATACATCATACATTTATTGATATCATGTAAATCTATTTATAGCATACACACATGCATTTTTCTGAGATGGAAGTATTCACTTGAACACACCTTAAATAACTTTTTGTTACAGAATTCTCCAATAAAGCAAATGTTTTTGTAATTAACATGGTTTTAGAGGTTAGAAGAAATCTCTAATTTATCTTGCAAATGAGTTGAACAGCATTTAAATATTTGTATGCATCTATTAGGATCAACATTACCTCTAGACCAAGTGTGTGATGTAAGATAAAGATGTATATCAATTAGAAGAAAAGTAAGACTCTATTTTCTTGGCTTTCATATAGGTTTTCCATTATAATTATCTATGTGGTTAATATAAAAGGACTTGCATTATGATTTTTCTAGATATCTGCTAAACAATTTTAAATGCAAGCAAATACCATACACATTTTACATCTCTGAGAAGAACTCTGGTAAGGGCTGTTGTTTTTCTTGCAAGGTAAAAGATATTCCATCTCCTCAAGGAGTTCACAGACATGTTTTTACTTGATCAATGACTTGAGAAATTAGAAAACCTGTGTAAAAGATGAGCAATTACT
This sequence comes from Pedetes capensis, assembly GCA_007922755.1. Taxonomy (NCBI): domain Eukaryota; kingdom Metazoa; phylum Chordata; class Mammalia; order Rodentia; family Pedetidae; genus Pedetes; species Pedetes capensis. The sequence goes on from VMDO01008774.1 coordinate 61,803, forward strand.
AAAGTCCAATTTAGGAAAAGATTTCTTTTAGATGAACATTTTTCCTTCAGGGAATAGTTTAGTCACTTGGCTTCAGTCCTTCATATTATTTCATTACTATCCATTTTAAAAATAATTTACAACGCTTGCAAGAATTACCATTCAATAAACTGGCACTGGAGAAAGACATGGCAGTCCTCCTTTGAAGCAATCCCGAAACAATCAGCCATTGGAAACCCTATGAGGGTCGCTATGAGTCAGACATGACTCGGCAGCACCTACAACAACCACCACTCCCAAAATACAAATATATCATAGAACACCTTCTCACAAAGCACATTTCTAATTTCTAAAGTTGTAGGAAATATTTCAGCACCTTGAAATATGGGTTTTGATAATCTGACTTTTTTTTTTTTAATGTGCTGGGGGTTTGAACCCAGTTCCTTGGACATACTTTGCGAGTGCTCTACCACTGAACTGCACCTCCAGCCCCCTTTTAATTTTTTTTCATCTTGTGGCAGGGTCTCATCAAATTACACAAACTGCCTCTGGCCTTGAACCTGCAATCCTCCTGCCTCTGCTTCCTGAGTCACTGGGATTACAGGCATGCACAACTGCGTCCTGATCTGAACTTCTTTAAATATTTGAAAGAATTCTATGAAGAGTCTGCTTTCAGCTCATATTGTCTAAATTAACTCAATTATTTGTAAAAGTTAATATAGAAATAAATATTACCTTACAAGAATTATGTATTTTTAAATGTATTTTTCAAAGGAACATTTCACAGATGTGTAAACTTTTCAGTGATTTAGAACCTTTACTTAAAAGAAAAAATCACCGTTTAGAATATATTCAGCTGATAAATCCTTTTAGGAAACTATCTATTTGTTGGAGTCAGACATGACTTGACATCACCTAACAATAACAGCAATATATAACAGTATATAGGACAATGTAAGACATACCTTCGTAAAGCAGTTTACACTACTGTAAAAGCACAGCAAAACAAGCATATACTGAGCATGTTTATACAACACCATGATAAAATTTTAGGTTATGGTATAATTTTCAGTAATACCATCACATTAATATCCATATGCAATAAAAAATCTGAAATGGCTATATTACAACTATATTGGGGCACAAGTATCCCATTAGTATCTGTACAAAGTGCATTATGATCTATTTTCCCATTAATCGTTAAAGAGTTAAATTACATAAAATTCTTTTTAGACATTCCAGAGAAAATAATAATAGTAATGACAACAACAACAAAAACATGGTAGAAAATGTTCCTTCTTTCAGTCAAAAATAAGAAATGAATGAAAGAAAATGTAATAAGTGCCTGCCTACATGAGATCCACATCTCATCTTTTGGCTCCACAGATGCACTTGCCCTTTGCCCTTATTGTTCCTTTTATCAGTATCAATGATCCTTACTTAGATTTGCTCTTTTGGTTGATCTAACTAAGAATTATGTTAAATTTTGAAGCAATTTAATGGGTATTTCTGTTAAATTATCTAATTGTTTGGACCACTATATGAACCAATTAATTACTTGCTCATCAATTATATTACATTGATCCAAATATCTTAGTCTAGTAGTCTATAAGAGTATAATGTTATTTAACTAAACTTTGAGGCAGTATGATAAGGTTGCTCCTTACTGAAATTGAATAATTTATTGTTGTCTCATCTGTTAACAGATATAAAAGGGTTGCCAAGCACTGTGGCACAAGTTTATAATCCCAGCTATTTGGGAGGTTGAGGCAGGAGGATCTTGAGTTCAATGCCAGAGGCAGCCTGTGCAATTTAGCAAGATTCTGTCTCAAAATAAAAATAATGAAAAAGAGGCTGTGGAAGCTCAATGGTGGAGCACTTGCCTAGCATGCCTGAGGCCCTGGGATCAACCAAAAATAAATAAATACATACATAAATAAATACATACTTAAATAAGCAAGCTGTTGGAACTTCCTATTAATTCCAAACCCATTACAAAGGTCAGTGCTCAAACAAAATGGGGCACGGAGGTATACATGGGAAATGCAGCTGGGAATCTCTGTATATCTGGAATAGTATGTTGCCATGATCATTCCTGGCTGGGATTTAGCTCAGTTGGTAGAGCGCCGCTCTGCAGTCTCTGAGGCCCTGAGTTCAATTTCCAGCACCGCAAAAATGGGAGAAGGACGTGGCAACCCACTCCCAAGGCAATCCCTAAAACAGTCAGCCACTGAAAACCCTATGAGGGTCGCTATGAGTAGGACACGGATTCGATGGCACCTTACAACAACAACAACATGATCATTCCAGCTGCTGGAGAAAAAAAGACTCTGAGCCATGATATGACCTATCCCCTTATCACTAGGATTGGTAATAGGACTATATTCCAGTTAGATTTTCCCTCCATTAGTTCTAGAGTAAGTCATCAGAATATTTCTCCTCTCCAACCTGGAACTCACTTTCCCAGAAAGGCCAAGCCCAGGCAAAGAACACTCAGCTGCCCTGCCTTGAAGTACAGTTCCCACCAGGAGGATCCAGATCCAGCTGTCTCTCTGCGCCCTCAAGGACATGTAAAACTTGAGGAAGCATTGAGAAGGATTTAAGTATTCTCAGACTGTGGAGATCCTTTTAGAACCAAGTATTTCTAAATATCCTCAGCAATTTGGAGAATCTGGGGAAAATTAAATATTCCCAGGTCTCAGAGATGACCCAAGACACAGCCTCCTGCACATGGGGGTTAATGTAGCAGCCCCAAACATGAGTAGTTCTGGGTTCCTGTGTTAGCTTGTGTGTTGCTATAGCAAAGGACATAACAGAAAAAATTTATGGGAGGAAGGACTTATTGAGGCTCACAGTTTAGAGGATCTCAGTTCATGGAGGCAGGAAGCTGTGGCAGCACAGGCACAGCAGTAGAGCAGGCAGCAGAGCCTGTGGCAGAGAACTGAACATTTTGGAGATCAGGAAAAAGCTACTTGAACTGAGAGCCCACATAAAACCTCCAAGCACCTGCCTCCAGTGACCTACTTCTGAAAAACTATGTCCTACCTCCCAAAGTTCCATAGCCTTCCAGGAGAGCACCACCAGCAGAGGACCAAACATCCAAACACACAACATTTGGGGGACTTTTTAGATCTAAACCATAACAGTTCCTATGGACACTGTGTCACTAGTAAGCTACATAACCTTTGGCAAGATATTTTCCCTTCTGTACTAGTCATTTGTGAAATGATTGTATGGTTATGATGGGGCTTCAGAGGCCCATGAATAAGAAAAGTGCCTGGTTTGGTACATAATAGTAATAAGGCACTATTAATTACTTTAGGTACAATTTTATGTTGTGCCAGCCAACCAATCCCAGGATGAATGTTATCTAAAGCAGTGCATTTCAAATTACTATTCATGACATGAAAGTGGGCCATGAAATTTGTATATAATGCACATTAATAAAATAGCATAGAGTTAACATATTGAACACAACCACATAAAATAAGCCTGAGCATGATTGCATGAAAATTTTGTCTCAGATATGTATTAGAAACTTGATGTAAGATGCAAGATGTTAAGAGTGTACTCTAAATAGCGAGAGAAATGCTGATCTAAAATTCATGCTCTTAAATCAATGTGTTTAATCTGATAGAAACTAACTTGCTCTTGGTGGAAAGGGGATATCCATCATGTAGAATACCAAATGTTGTTCTCTTTATTGTTGTTAGATGCTGTCAAGTCGGGTCTGACTCATAGCAACCTTCATAGGGTTTTCAATGGCTCTTTTGGGATTGTTCCCAGAGTGGGTGCCAGATCTTTCTGCCATTTTTGTGGTGCTGGGGATCTAACTCAAGGCCTCAGAGACTACAGAGCAACACTCTATCAACTGGAATTGTTGAACTGAATTTGGCAGTAGTTTAGTGATTTAGAAAGTGGAAGAGGCTATCAGAAAGAATTATCTTAGGTGTTTAGCTTTACATTAGCCAGTAGTTTCAAAAGATTAGCCCAAGGTCTATGAGTTTATCAAGTAAAATCAGATATTTTATGTTAAATGTACCCCTCTCAAGAAGAAAGCACTGAGATGTACATTACATTATATCATGCATTCAATAAAGTTTTTGCAAGGATGCATTGTTGGAAAAATAATATAGATATGTTGTTGTTGTTGTTAGGTATCTGACTCATAGTGACCCTCATAGGGTTTCCAATGGCTGACTGTTTTGGGATTGCCTTGGGAGAGGATTGCCAGGTCCTTCTCCCACTTTTGCGGTGCTGGGCATCAAACTCGGAACCTCAGAGACTGCAGCACAGCACTCTACCAACTAAGCTAAATCCCAGCCCATAGATATGTAGTTGGTTAAAAAAAAGAGCATGAACAAACCAACTCTTCTCCTTGTCTGCAGAAATCTGTTGCATACAATAGTCTGTTTTTAAAAATTGGCTTCAACTGGCTTATGTCAACTATATCAAGCAGATGAAGGAAATTCCTAATGAAGTGATTAAAACTGATTGTATAAATACCTCAGTAACTAACGAAAACAGTTCAAGAGTATAGGGACCTGATTCTTTCACCTTTCTCAGCTCCAGGGAATTAAAAGTCTCAAATATCATGGTTTTTGCTTATTGCTTTCCACTCCAACAGAAGTTTTCTTTATAAGACTTCTGCAAGTAGCATACCAAAGGGTAAAGGAATTACTTGGAAAAAACAAACAAATCTGTTCTGTTTTTTCCCAGATTTTTCAAATATATTAACTTTGGTTTCAACTCATTTATCCCACCAAAAAAAAAAAAGTAAGGAAAAAAGGTGCTTGTTTTCATCTGGACTGGGCTGCAATGTTTTCTTTTGGTCAGAGAGAAGTTGAGAGGGCATGTGTCTGGGTCACAAAGACAGATCTCAGCTGTGTTTTTCAATGTGAAGGTAGGTGGTCTTGGCTTTGTTGGCAGAAAACAGTAGTCATATAATAAAAATGACTCCAAGGACAAAGCACCTTTTTGACCTACTGTCAAAGGTTATAGTTCCTCCTCTCCTAATGTGACAGGGTTCTCTTCAATGTTGCAAAATTTCAGAAAACTCCACACTCTGTACAGTGAGAAATTCCAGATGGATGAATCCCTGCTTGAAAAAAAATAACATAAAATAAAATTTAAAAAACTTTTAAGACATGTGCAGACCACATCAGTGATACATGAACCACATCTGAATTTTATGAGTATCTTGCAAACAACACAAGAGCCACATCAGTGACCCATAGCCATGTCAGATAGCTGTTGAGAGAATCATATACCAACAACATAAAATATATAAAGGTCTAGAAACATACAAGCTATGTTATTCAACTTATATAGAATAAAATTCTATCAATAATCTCATTCTTAGAAATAAAGTCACGACAACATTGTGACCAATGAAATTAGATATACTACACATTTTTGCAGAAATATTTCATATGATATGTGTATAAAGACTCCTGATTATGTACATTGTGGCTGATGAACTAGTTCTATTTGAAATAACCATTTTATTAATGTGTTTGTATGATAACATGTTTCTTTCATCCTGTTTAATTCAGCTCCATTCCCATGAACTCTTTACATGAATAGCAAAAAGAAGTAGCAAATAAGCCTTATACTGAACACTCAGTTCCTTAGATGTTGCATGCACAAATGATCACTGCAGGATGTTGAAGAAATGATTGGGAATCTGTGATGCAAATATGAAAGGAAATGGCCTTTCTCTAAAGTCTAGGATGGGAGATAAATTGAAACATGGCACACATGATGGTTTAAAATGCTTACATTAAGGGTAGGCCTACTTCATATATTTCTAATAGAAATGCCTATGTTCTAGAGTAGAAGCATTCAGGCTAAGGAGAAATTTCTGAGTTAAATAATTCCAATAGCTTAAGAAGATAGCACTATATTCTACTTTTAAGTACAAGGTACTATTTACATATAGCACTTGTACAGTATATCTTTGTTATTATCTGTATCTTCAAAGTCACTCTTTTACTTCCAGAATAAATTATGTTTTAATCATTTCATGACTAAATTTAGTCCCAACAATTATTTAAATTTAAATATCACTTGTTGTTGTTGTTGTTAGGTGCTTCAAGTCGGTATCCAAATCATAGCAACCCTCATAGGGTTTTCAATGGCTGACTGTTTCGGGATTGCCTTGGGAGTGGATTGCCAGGCCCTTCTCCCATTTTTGCGGTGCTCGGAATTGACATCGGGACCTCAGAGACTGCAGCACAGCACTCTACCAACTGAGCTAAATCCCAGCCCAAATATCACTTACATGTCTTCAATACTATAATTTATATTTTCATTAGTTTCTTAAATGACAATTTATTTCTACCTGTTGTGGCATGAATAAAATAAAGTTAATGGACAGGTTATAAATTCAATCTCTGGGCAACTTAATTAACTTTTCACTTTTCCAAGGTCAAAGAAAGCAGCCTTGCCCCAGCCAGTTTTCTTATAAATATAGGCCCTTTGACCCACAAAAGGTTGGATAGGGAACAAAATTACAATTTCAACACAAATGCTGAGAATACTGATAGAATCCTAGAACTTGGAGACACTGAATTGTACAAAAGAATATGTTCTTTACATTTTAATAATTGTCAATACTCTGATGGGCCAGAGATACTGAACCAAAACCCCAGAGATAATATATGCCTACACCACATAGAACTGAAGAAAAACAGCTTTAGATAGCAAACAAAAATGCAAGTGCTCTATGAATCTCTGAGCATCTGAGAATTTGGAAGTAAGCAGGAGGGAGTTCTATCCTGCTTCCATGTGATATGATTGCAGCTTTTACTATTTGGTATTTTGTCTGGTGTATTTTTCAGATGTTCCTGTGATAAGCTTCCTCCTACTTCTCTGGATGGGAATTCCTTAATCTGAGCAATCTCATCAATAGGAAGTTTATCCTCATGTGGTTCTTGTGTTTTTCACTAGACATTTTTGAGGTCTTGATGTAGTCCAACTATTTCAGTGTGGACCACATAAATTTTATGGGAGTCATTCCATTTATTTTTATTTAGGGAGGAACCTGTCATGAATTTATTTTACCACAGAACAGACACTTTTTGTGATTATTATTTGTTCTTGGTAGAATACTGATGGAGTTTTTGATGTGTTAGAAGTCCAACAGAGCTCAGAACTTAAAGGTCATACTTCAGAGAAAATAGTTTCTAGCTTGGCTGATTATAAAATGAAAAATTATGGACATGATTCACTGCAATTTACACAGCAATTTCAATTGTTTCAACTCTATTCATTGGTAGATGTGCTAAATAAATGAAGCAATTCATGAAAGATTATTTACATGGATATTTTAATCTCCCAGAAATGAAAAGTCATGTAGTTGACAATTTTTCATGTTTTTATAATTTTTTTACATATTAAAGATAAGAATTAATCTAGGGTGGTGAGGAAAAGTCAAACCTAATTAGAAAACATCCTAATTATATTTTTATTAAGCTTTTGAACATAGAGGCTCATATATAAAAAGAGTATAGCAGGAAATATTATAACTCCTTGAATACAAGTACTAGAATAGAATATAGGATATAATATTTACTTCATTTGATTGGAAGCAGAAATAGTGAAAAAAGAAAAGTTTCAAAAGGAAATTTCTTTCATCATGGTATTTTCTAACCTCATATAACCTCTGTTCTGACATATCCATCTTCTTACAAATGTCATATTCATTTTTTTATCCCTTCTTTTTTGTTTTCTATTCCAAATATTCTTCCCCTTGCCTCTCTGTGGTCAATATATAACACACTTTTCAAGGTCTACATCCTCCAAAACACCTTCCTTGACACTGTTACCCACCCTAACCTCACCCTTCACTGCTGTCAGCCAGAATTCTCTAACACAGAAGAACAGGAACAATTGTCTTAAGATTCCAATTAAATCACAAGTGTTTTATGAGCCAGAATCTTGGTTATCTTACAATAAACTAGCTCTCTAAGAGCATTGGAATAACATTGATGTAATTCAAATGTGAGAGGAGACAGGGAATATATGCTTACAAAGGGAAGAACAGAAATGTTCTGTTGGGGAATAAGAAACTAAACCTGTAGATCTATGAAAGTAGAGCTTAGATAATAACACAGTATGTCTATCAAACAACAAATTGTAGGACCTGCAAAAAAAAAACTCTGAAAAATGTGATAAAAAAATCAAATGAAAATTCAGTTAATAAAAACAGATGCATAGATATAATAGGTGCTGAAATATTTGGACAAAGCCTGTATAAGTTAATTATGACAAATAAAGAGATATGAAAAAATAGTCAATATTCAAACACATGGAAGATTTCATCAGAAACATGGAAATTGTAAGAGGGAGCTAAATGGAAATTATAAAATTGAAAATAAGTTATAGGAGAGGAAGATTCCATTTTAAGGGCTTAACGGTAGACTGGACACAGCTGAAGAAAGAAGCAGTGAACACAAAGGCAGAACAATGGAGGATGCCCACACCGAGGCACAAAGAAAAATAGTGCAGAAAGAAAAGTAGAAGAAACAAAAATTGATCAGCCCCTGGGATTCAAGTTCAGTGAACTCCTAGCAAGATAAGTTTAGTAGAAGGTAAAACTTAAGTACAACACAGTGAAACTGCTGAGTGCTAGTGATAAAATCATGTGTAATAGATTGTATTTGAGGAAATATCAGTAAGAATGAAGGCTGAGTTCTTATTAAAAATAACACAGTCCAGAATACAGAATGGCAACTTTAAATGACTGACATAAAAATAAGATAATATTGTGTTAAAGCTGACAAACCAACCAACAAAAAACACAATAGAGAGAATTTTTCTTCAGCAAATCTGCACTATGATATACTAGCTCCCAAAAATCTAGCTGAGAGTTCACCTTGAAGAGAAAGTGGTCACTTACAGGAGCTCAGACTGGCAGAAAGAAACAGAGCAACAGAAAGGAATTCACACACAAGTAGAAGAACAATGATAAATAGATGCCAACTTTCACCTTTAATGTAGCTACGAGACATCTTGAAATCCCAGGGCATGAAAAGGAGGAGGGCCACCAATAAAGAAGGTCCAGTAAGAATATGTGGAGAAGTAAGGAGAATAATTGACTATGGAATTTGGCAAAAGCTGATGGGACACACTTTTCCATAACTGTTGTTTTTGTTAGGTGCCGTCGAGTCGGTATCCGACTCATAGCGACTCTCATAGGGTGGCTGACTGTTTCGGGATTGCCTTGGGAGTGGATTGCCAGGTCCTTCTCCCATTTTTGCGGTGCTAGGAATTGAACTCGGGACCTTAGAGACTGCAGCGCAGTGCTCTACCAACTGAGCTAAATCCCAGCCTTTTCCATAACTAGTAGCATATATAAGATTTTTTTTTTAATAGAAAACCTCCCATGGAGGGAGTGGCTGGATGAACTGATAGAAGGAACATCTGTGGAACCTGTTTGAGACTAAGTCTTAAGATCTGGAAAGGCTGAGATAATGGGTATCACATAAACAAGCTCTACTAGCTCTCTGTGGTTGGTCCTTTTTAAACTAATCTAAATATAATAGGCAAAATGATCCTTTAGTTTGAAGGTCACCCAAATTCCACCTATGTTCTCCTATGGGTTGTACATAATATAACATCCAGAGGGATCCTTGAAAGCTTAAATCAGAGAGTGTTAAATATCCTCGATTTCCCTTCAGAACTCCCCATTAGATTCTCTTCTCACTTATGCCAAAGCCAAGAGCTTTACAAAAGCTTACAAGGCCCTCGATGATCGAACTTCCTAATGTCTCTACAATTTCCTCACCCTTTAAATGACCCCATTTAAAGATTTCCTTATTTAAATGACCCTGGGATCCTTGCTGTTCCTCAAACACAGTAGGCATACTCCTGCCTTAGTACCTTCATTACAGCTGCACTCCTTTCTTAGAGAGTAGTAATACTGGTGCATGTTTCAAAATCATCTTTTCTGAAATTCACCTTATTAATGAGGGCTTCCCTGACTTACTCATCATATTCCCTTTGCACCCTGGTACCTCATATTCTCCTTTTCTGCTTTATTTTATCTGCATGGTACTCAATAACATCTGACAAACTATGTATTTTACTTACTTGTTTCTTTACTACCTATTTCCCTTTATTTGAATTAAATTCCAGGTTGACTTTACTCTTGTGTCCTTGGTGCGTAAATACTACCTGGGACATAGTAGGTAATCCATAAATAGTTACTAAGTAAATCAATAAATTTAGAGAATTTATTGTTAGGGAGAGAAGACTTTATGAACATATTTGTGAGTGATTCAATAGAAAATTCTATTCAAGGAAAATTTTTTTTAAAGTTTCTCCCCCAAAGCACTAAAAATAAAACAAAGCAGCTGCAGCAGTAGTAGCAGCAACAACAAAACTCTGTTCACTCATTCTATGGGCTTCAAATTCCTTTTCTATATATTGATTGTTGTTGTGTGTTGTTCGGTGCCATTGAGTCGGTATCCGACTCATAACGACCCTCATAGGGTTTTCAATGGCTGAGTGCTTCGGGATTTCCTTGGGAGTGAATTGCCAGGTCCTTCTCCCATTTTTGGGGTGCTGGGAATTGAACTCGGGGCCTCAGAGACTGCAGCGCAGCGCTCTACCCACTGAGCTAAATCCCAGCCCAATATATTGATAGGGCTAGGATTTAGTTCAATTGGTAGAGCGCCACTCTCCAGTCTCTGAGGTCCTGAGTTTGATTCCCAGCACTGCAAAAATGGGAGAAGGACATGGCAATCCACTCCCGAGGCAATCCCAAAACAACCAGCTATTGAAAACCCTGTAATGGTCACTCTGAGTTGGACAGGATTTGATGGCACCTAACAACAACAGCAACAACAACAACAACAACAACAACAATAAATTGATAAGAATGATAACTTTAAAGAATTGAAAGAAAAAAGTCCATGTCATATTGAAGCTGAAAGAAAGTCAAAGTGGAGAGAATTCATCTTCAGCAATCTGCACTACACATGCTGGGGGAAGTTCTTCAGGTTGAAGGAAGGTGATCATTTATCCAAGCTCAGATTGGCAGGAGACCTAAAGAGCACCAGAAATGAAATCCCCTGCCTCAGAAGAATAAGAAAAATAATGGTAAACAGAAACCAATTGCCATCTTTAATGTAACTTTGAGACACTTTGAAACCCCAGGGTTCAACAAAGGAGGGATAATTGCCAAATATTGAACGTGAAGTAGGGATTAAATATAATATAAAATAAAAAGTCTTCTGCAGCCATAGCACCTTAGCATCCAATCCTGCTTGATCTTGGAAACTAAGCAGAGTAAGCCTGTAGTTCTTAGATGGGAGACCTCCTGGGAATAACAGGTGCTGCAGGCCAAGGAGAAGGACCTAGCAATCCACTTCCTAAATAATCTGTCATTTAAAACCCTGTGAACAGCAAAAAAGCACTGACAATAGTGTTAGGAATGGCACAGTTTTGGTGAGTGTTTCATTCCTTTATACATAGTGGCACTATGAGTTGGACCAGACTTGATAGCACTTAACAACAACAACAAAATAAAAATATATAAATGTTATTGCAAATGCATATATATTTATTATAAATATATGATAAAAAGTGAAGTATACTATCTCTCTCTCTTTCTCTCTCCCTCCCCCCCCCTCTCTCTCTCTCTCTCTCTCTCTCTCTCTCTATATATATATATATATATATATATATATATATATATATATCTCACTAGGTGTTGTGAAGACTAAACAAAATAAAAGAGAGTAACTACCAAAGATAACTTCCAACATGTAGGGTCTACTGTGTCTTTGATATATATATTGATCCCTGTACAACTTTTACTTACTGTCATCTAAAGGAACCCTAAAATTATCTCAATAATTACACCTGGGACAGTATTATTCTTCTTTTTAAGAAATTAGCAATGGGAAAGAAGTAGTGTCACATGTCTATAGTCCCAGTGACTTGTGAGGCAGAGGCAGGAGGATTGCAAGTTTAAAGGACAACAAGGTTTTATGGTCATGAACGAACAGACGTTAGCTGCCACATTTCAGTCTCATTAAGAGCCCATACACTATCAGCCAATAATCAATCAAACAAATATATGAGTCTGCTTCTGTTTTCTTCGTCTCTGAGGAGATGGAACAATTTCATTTGAAGACTCTGCCTTTGATGAGTTTCTTTGACCTCAGTAAGAACATCTTACTGGAAGACTTGACAATGGAGTGTGAGAAAACAAAGCTATTCGCAAGCAAGTGAGTTATCTGCATCATCTGTGGGCTTTCCTTCACTGCCCTGCACGATGGCTTGCTGGCTGCCATTCTGTTTGATACCTGAGTTCAGAAAAACCAATAGAAACACTTGAGAAAGGATTATTGCTCATCTTTAGCATGAGAAACTGATTAAACTTTCTTAAAAGTAATGTTATCATCTCCACAAGTAATCTGTTGACATTATAAGAACTTTTTTTTCTTTTTTCAGATTTTATTTAATTTGCATACAGTATAACAAGATTCAGTCTACAGCCATACCACCCTGGCATCTGATCCTGTCTGATCTGGGAAGCTAAGCAGGGGCAGGTCTGGATAGTCCTTGGATGGGAGACCACCTGGAAATACCTGGAGCTCTAAACTTGGGAGAAGGATCTGGCAACCCCCTCCCAAAATACTCAGCCAGGGAAAACCCTATGAATAGCAGAGAAGCACTGACATAGTGCTGGGCATGGCACAGTGTCAGATAGTGCTTCATTCTGTTGTACATAGGCACTATGAGTCACACCCAACTCAAGGGCATATAACAACAATAACAACAACATAATAAGATTGATTATCAGATTTCCATACAATACCTTCATTACTTTGCACTTGTTCTTTTCCATCCTACCCCTTTATGTTTCCTCCCCTTTTCTGAGTGGCTAAATACAGAGTGGACAGGGGAGCCATGATTGGTAGAGGAAACGCAGGGAGACACACTAAGAGAAACTGCAGAATTTGCCTTCAATTTAAATATACCCATGTTCCTATGCATCCAGTTTCATCAAAGAGTTCTTACTCTTTCCTTTTCTTTGTCCTTTCCCATTTCACCCCTTTCCCTATCTGTTTCTCTTAGTAGGCAAAAAATTACCTCCTTCTTTTTTTTTTCACTGAAAGAAGAAAACAAACACTTCTAACTCAGATCTCATCAATTATTTAATTCTAGGTTATATTTTCTCCCTGGCTGGAAGCAAGAATGTTATATTTGATTTGGAGAGATACATATTGGGGAAAATGTGGCCACTCTTGTCTGCTACTATTGAATAATAACTTTTTCTTTCTTTCTGTGTCATTTTGAGGGCAAAGCAAATCTTTTGAGTGTATCTTATCTCAATTAATTGTACTTATATATTTGGGACACAGAATTTATAAAGCAGTATGCTTCTTCTTGAAGAGAATTTTACCTTAAATGTGGTACACAGGTTTGAGTGTCTGGCTTCCATGAGAAATGAGTAAAATGTCAAATGAACACATATGAAATGTTAGCAGATAATTTCTGCTCTGACACCAGTCATACAAACTTTGCTAAAGTCTCTAGGCTTTGCCTTTATAATATGGAGTTTTTAGTGTGTGCTTTCTAAGATCATGCTGAGTTCTAATCTAAATAAATCTGAATACAAGAAGACAAGACAGTTGTGGAAGAAAAGGGCCTCAATTTACTGGGTGGCACTTGTGTAGCGTATTCCTTCCTAATTTGAGACAAGTGACCTTTCAACTGGAACCTTAAGTGTTTCCCTTGAATGACATCCTAGAATAATAACATTGACTTCAGAGGGGCTTTCCTTTCTGTGTAGAGTCTTGGATAATGTTTAAACACTATAATACTATTGACAATCCAAACCTTAAATATAAATAGAAAAATTAATCTTTATATAGAAAAACATTTTGTAGTATATCAGAAAAAATCTATTAAATCATATTGGTCTCATGCTTTTATACTACACTCTACCTCTATAGGAAATTCTTGGTAAGAGTATGTTGTAAAAATTGAACTTTGAAGAAGATGGCAGTAAATTAGGATGCCATTCCCTAAAGAATGCCACAGAGAAAGCAATGTCTGGGGGCTGGTGTGTGTGGCAATCACGCTATTTATCCCAGAGGACCATCAGAATCGACCTGGTAAAAAAGCAGTGAAATAGGTTTATAAGAAAGTATAAATACATGCTAACAGTTAAGACCTACTGGAACTCACGTCTGAGAAAGCCAGAGGCAGCACCCAGGAATACCTTTGACCTTTTCCTCCACAACTCTTCAATCCAGGTCAGAAGCTTGTAGATGCTTATTTCACTCTGAGGACTCACCAAGTGACATAAGAGTGAGAGTCATCCTATTGTGTGCGTGTTTACATGTGTTTCATTTTCTCTGATCTTTTGCTCATTTTGTAGGAATTCTTACCATTACATCTTCTGAGTTGTTTGGCTCAATCCATTGCCTTACATGACATCTGCCTCTGGTAAAACTTTCCTAGTTGTATATTTTCAGTTTAAACGTGTCCCTGACAGTTTTACTGTTACAAAATGAACTTGTTTGTGCTAGCATTCACTAATTCACAGATGTCTTATTTATAGCTAGCTCATGGGAAGATATTTTTCTTCATTTAAAAAACAGATCATGAGATTTCACAGTCTTAATATTCTCCTTATCCAAGAAAGCTACAAGAATAGTATGGATCCAAGATGACTTGACCTTTGATTAATCAAAATCCAGACAATGGAGTTAAGTAAATATTTGAAAAATATATTCACATTAGCCAGATTTATTTGTTTATTTGTTTATTTATTTATTTATTAGTGCTGGGGATTGAACCTCAGCATGCTAAACACATGCTCTACCACTGAGTTATGCTCCAGCCCCTTAGGGGTACTTCTTAATCCTCCATGTATTTTGATAACTTAATTGGCTGAATGACTTGTGTAATGCATGTTGCTCTTACACTTTGCAGAGATACATTATGTGTGACTGGTTTTATTATAAAATGATAGTTATATATCATAACAGGCAAGGGCGTTCTGCCTAGTGGAGTCAGAGATCATGATTAACTCACATAAGAACCATCCACCGATTCAATGGACCTGGTTTGTTTATTGCATACTATCTACCAGGCACTATTGGTGCTAAGGGAACAGTGGTGATCAATTCAGACATGATTTTTGCCCTTACTGAGCTCAGATAAGAATAAACAGACAATTTTAACATATGTGAGATGTTAGGATAAGGTAATTCTGAGAGAGCATGTCTAACTCAGATTAAAGGTCAGAAAAGGCAGCCCCAAAATATGAGAAATCTTTACTGAGACCTAGAAAGTGAAGAAAAGGAAATCCATTGTTTTGGTTACCTGCTGCCGCCTAACAACTCTCAAACTTAGAGTCATAGAGCAACCATTTTATAGTATCTTACAATTATTCAGGTTAGGAATACGGAGAGGGCTTGGCTTGGAGATTTTCTGCCCCATGTGATTTTCATACAGTGTGTTGTGTCCCAAGCCCTAGGGGTTCAGTTTAACATGATTATAATCATCTTGGGTTGTAACTGTCATCAGTGCCCTAAATACCCTTGTTGGTTTTCATCTCATAGTTTTCCAGTATACTATAAATAAACATAACCATTAGAGTGGTATGTGGAGCTTTATAACCCTGATTTTTGTGACACCATGTCAGGAATGTGCCTCGTGTCCTTAATATTAACTTAGGGCAAGCAAATACATTCCGGACTGGATGAAGTCATGTTTCGTCCTGACCTTCATATATACCCCTTGCTTCTGATCCAAACCACAAGCATCCATTGATCTTGGTGCTCCCAAGGACTCCATTTCTGTCCATAAGTTCCCAAACAATTGCACCCTGTGCAATCCTAGACTCTGCCTCATTTTTTGGTCTCCTGGTACTATGGGGCTGATTTTTCTATGCTAGGACCAGGTAGTTCTGAAAGACACTTTCATAGTGGCTTAAGTCTAGATGGCATGCTAGGGGACTAAGATGGATTCTATAAGACGTCCTCTGACCTAGATTCAGGTATCATACAGCATCACTTCTTCAGCATTCTGTTGATTCCAAGTGAACCATGGGAAAAGTTCAGATTCAAGGGGAAGGGGCACATAAAGTTGTGAGTGAAAGCGGGCAAGGTTCTTGGTAAGCCATTTATGGACATTAGCTACCCTACCAGGTAAAAGGAAAAGGGGAGATACAATATCATAGACTAGGAGATCAGGCCTTCTCTCTCATTCTCTCTCTCTCTCTCTCTCTCTCTCTCTCTCTCTCTCTCTCTTATCTCTCTCTCCCTCCCTTTTTTATTCATTTTCTTTTCTTTTTTTTGATATTGAAGAGTTTAGTGGCTGTGAAGCAATGAAATACAAAATATTTCCCTTTTTCTCTTCATCCAAAATGAATTATGCCTGTCCTTTGGAGGTTGCTATTTGTTAGGCTTTTATGAACATACCTAGTCATTTTTTTCCCTGAGAAACCTGCACAGCTTTGGGTTTTCCAGAGGGAGGAAGAAACCATGAGAGCCATTGACCATGATCTCTTGCCATGTGACTCTTGCCCTAGTGATTCAGAAACTCCTTAACACTTAAAACCCAGCATATCAAGCCATGTCTAGCCTATATAATAAATACTTCATCTTAGGACATACAAAAGCTTCATATGGTCTGTATATGACACTCTTGTTACACTAACATAACAAGTTAGTATTAACTAATTATTGTTATAGGCCTTTACCATGTTACTTCTTGTAAAGTCTTTTTCTTAACTTGAGGCAAGTCTCTACTCATATACTTATTCTGCTGATAAATATCTTGTTTATTCCTTTTGGTAACCAAGGACAAGAGAAAATTGGCCAAAGATCTGAGGAGGCAAAAGGGGAGATGCCCCAAAAGCTATAATTTTTAAAAATGAAACATAATCTAGACAATTCATATAAGATTACCTAGTTTTATTACCAGTGAAAGTAAAGGCAGAGTGTTCCTTTAATTTTTAATATTTTGAAATATTTTCTCCTGGGTATAAAAATTTCCCTTTGTACCAGAGGCAAGCAATTTGTAAGCTACAAAATAAAGCTATATCCAGTTTCTCTGTTGGGTGATTTTTTTGATACTTTAAACATGTGAGACTATAAGATTGTGATATACAGAGGCCATTTTTACTGTCTTATATTTCAAGTACTTAGCAAGATATTCCTGTGAAATTGTCTATCTGAACTCTAATTTCCTTTTCTCATCCAAAGGGGGAAAAAAGTATACCATTCATTCCTAAGGAAGGCCTCCTATTTGTCATGGGTCTTTGGTATGAGTCCAGGGAGTATGTGATAAGAAGTGCCATTGTGGTTTCTCAGCAAACGAGAAGCAGAAGGACATCTTGGGAGCCCAGCTATCTGATTCTCTACTTGAAGTTTTTATGGGCATGACCAAAACTTCTTCCTCTTCCTTCCATCCCTCCAAATCTTCATCAATGCTCACCACATTCACACATGCCAAGGTTGAATGGGTACATGTTTAGCGATCATAGGAGCTGAGCTTCATGTCTGGGTTGCCTCATTCAAAGTAGGGATGTATTGCATGAATGCAGGAGCCCAGAGATGGAGATGACTTTGAGAATGCATGCCCAGTGGACAGTTGCAGAAATTGTGGAAAGGACTTTGTACTTCCAAAGGCACAAGCCAATGTACACGACAGTCTAACTTAATGGAGTAGTAGATCTGCCAGACACCTTTTTGAATGGAAATGAAGATAATAATGAGAACATTTGTAAATTGTGACATCCTACAAAAAAGAAAGGTGCTATTATTTTTATAATACAATCTCAATAAATATATGATTTATATTCTTATGTCTAGGCTTACAAAAAAGTCATGAAGAACAGTCCATTTTGCAAAGAAAGTATCAGATATCACAAGTATACCCATAGGAATTGGTATCTTTGTGTTTTCTGAGCAATATTTAAAATTTAACTGGAGATAATATTCTTTCTGTTAGTTAAGAACAATTTCAGGGTCATCTATCTTTAGCACATTAATGAATATTATTTTACATGTAGTTATCAAAATGAATGCCTAATAGAAAAATAAAATCAATTGCTTGATAGAAAATTAAAATATGTGAGTGAGGTACATGAACAACCTATTAAACTTTTTAGGCAGAATTCATCCTTCCTCCATGTTTTTTATAATAGAGAAATAACTTCCTGTAATTTTGAAAGTGTATTCAAGCCATGTATTCTGAAGTTTCTATTTTAAGATTATGTATATTCTATCTGATTATTTGTCATTTGATAAACACTAGAAAGTAACAGTAGTGTCATGGTTAGGGTCATCATTCATTACAATTAAGAAAACAAAGCATACATAGTACCTTATATTCTTAAATCTAATCTCCATCCTTTCAAAGTTTTGGAGGGCTACCAAATTAGAGGCAATTATAGAGGGAGCTTTCCACTTCAAATCCAATCTGCATGGAATTCTAATCTGCACATCTGATTTTGTACCCTGTAAAACTGTTGAAAAGATGAGAATTAGACTCAAGAATATATAGTTTTGGTTTTAGAAAAATCGTGATAGTACAACATACCCACCACTAGATGGAGACAAGCCCTCCTATCTTCATTCACAATCCGTTTCTTGTGGTGAGAAGAAACCCACACAACAGTCACCTTAATGCTGTGCTGGATGTTCAGAATCACAACAAATTTATCATTAAAAAGGTTTCATTTACCCTCAGCACCACAAGTCTCAAAAGCCACTTAATCTGAGGAATTCACATGTTCTTTATACAAAGAATGTTATCACTGTGGGTAATTTCCAGACTAAATATGTCATAATGGTAATGTAAAGGCAGATCTTTTTTATTCCTAAATAATTTATCAGTAACTTCAATATTCAAAGCTTTGTTTCTTTGAAGTTTTTATAAAAATTTATTTTATAAATATCAGAAATAATTGCTTTATCATTATATTTTCAAAGAGACATTTGGTGTTCAGATTTCAAAGCAATTTATTTACTTTGTCATAATAATGAAGCAAATATTTAACAAAAATGAACACAAATTCACATACAGCTCGTTAAGTGATATTTCATCACAAAACTGAAATGAATACAACAAAATCCAGAGTCCAAGCTCTACAGTACAGATTAGCATCACCTCTGTACTCCACTAAGGGTAGAACTTGGACACACTATTCAGTGGTTCTCATATTTACTCACAGAGATTTTTAAAACTATGTTCTTCCTTGTGTATTTTAAAGATGAGGCCTACATCTTTTCATTTTTGAAGAGTAAAATGTCTAGTTTACTATAAAAAGAAATGACATGAAATAAAATCTTAGGATGTTGTTACATCAGTTTTTAATATTTCAATAAATTCTAAAGCTATAGCCATATAATCCTCACCATTATCTATTTTACAAATGCATAATTGAGCTTTTCATTTTAAGTTTCTCTTTTCCCCTTGAACTCATGTTTTTTTCATTCTATTTCCTCTACCAAACATTATACTGATATATTTTCATGCCTGAAAGTCTTATTGAACACCCTACTATAGTTTTATGGAGTGAAATTATTCATTTGTGCTATTATATTTTATACACATTTTGCTGTTTGGTTTTTTACTGTCTCTACCTCATAGAAGACAAACTCCACATGGACAGACCTTTGTTTTCTGTTTTGTCACTGCTGTATTCCTCGCACTTGAAACAAGGCCTAATATCAGAGTAGATATGAACTAATTTTTTTAATGAATAAAAGTGAAATTTAAAAGATTTCAATTTTTGTATGACCATGAGGCTCTACATTGTAAATGTTTTGTTCTAGATAGAGTTATCGTGATTATTATTATTAACACACTTTTTTTTTACAATTTATAAGATTTCTTTTTTCTTTATTTATAAATGTTGGTAGAGTATAGAGTAATAAATTATTTACATATCCATTATGCAACTACTAAATCAATTTTACTTACACATTCATCATCTTACATATTTTACAAAATGGTACGAA
>VMDO01008775.1:0-27938 GCA_007922755.1 Pedetes capensis
TAAGCAGGGTCGGGCCTGGTTAGTACCTGGATGGGAGACCGCCTGGGAACACCAGAAGCTGTAGGCTTGGGAGAAGGACCTGGCAACCTCCTCCCAAAAATCAATCTGCCATTGAAAACCCTATGAACAGCAGAGAAGCACTGACAATAGTGTTTCCCCTGTTGTACAGAGGGTCGCTATGAGTCGGATACTGACTCGATGGTACCTAACCACCACCACCAACAACAACAACTTAGAAAAGGTGAGAAATTACTTTAGTGTTCCTATTTCTCTTTAAAAATATTACAAGCTTAAATATAGTTGCTCAATATATATGCCAAGCAGAGAAATACATAGAAAAATTCAGCAATTTCATCTTATACAAAACTATCATTATATTCTTTATTATTTGTGATAACTTCTGTGAAAAAAGGCTATTGAATATAACTGAGAAAGAATATAGAGTAAACCTAATATTGGATTATTTGAGAAATAGAAGTAGACAATGTTAATTTTAACTATGATAGGTATCTTTAGTGTTTACATATTGCTTGGATAACTAACATGCTGATACATGGTAAATGATACTCCAAAATAAAATACTATGTGGTCAGTGCTGTTCTTATTATCAAAATATAATAAATGACAAAACCTGAAATCGAAAGGTCATTTCATAAACCTTCCCAAATCCTTTAGCCAGCAAGTGAAATAGCTGTTTTCAGAACATTGGCTGTTTATTTTTTTCTTTATTCAAAATCCAGCCTTCTTTTCAGCCTGTCATAAGGCATTTATAGCTTTCATCTGAATTTCTAAATAATCTTTTAAAAATATTCATTCTATTTTTAAGACAGCAGTGCATATACATTTTTAAAGTGTAGGTCTGAAACCATTCCAATATTTGCTTATTTCAGAACATATGTTATTGGGGAAGCTACTAAATATTGCATAATTCTTATGACCAATTATCTATATTATGGATAATTTCTCATGACCAATTTTGAATATTGTGTTATTTAGTTGTTTAAATTGTCTGTGAAGAAAATTGATTAATATAATCATTATTAAATACTCTAAGCACTTAAAATATATACCTCTTCAATAGTGATTCATTGAGTGTGAGTTGAATATGAATGGTAAAATCACAAAACATTTTATTATTGCCTATTTAAAAGTGTAATCTGTAATAACATGTTGATTTTGCAGAAGTTTTAGTATTGCCTTTCAAAAATCACAAACCAAATGAAATGAAAGAAGTTAAATAGGAAAAAATCTATGATTTACTGTTGATAAAAAGTACTAAGAGAAAAGAAAAACTGACTTCATTACAGGTCTCATAGTATTATGAGTCTGCTTACTGTGCAGAAACTTAGTCTTTAGAGATGAGATTTATGAAGGAACTAATCATTGTTCCTAGACTTCTTTTGCTGTTGCTTCTACAAAATCTGAGTTGATTCTAACTCCAAGATTCAAAGTAAAGGGATGAGTACATAAAATATAAATAGTAATGAAAGCATATATTGCATTTCTACAAGAGGCCACTCTCTCAAAAGTCATACAAACTCCCAGCCACTTGGCCACAGGGATCAGCTTGACAAGGGTTCCTTGTGGCAAAGACCAGAACCAGGCATCCAAGCTGCTACAGGCCAGTTCCCCATCACGAATCATCAGCTCCTCTATTCTCTCACCTACCTCATTCCCCACTTGCCTCAGTTTCCTTTCAGCTGAATTCTCCCTGTCTTTCTCATAGCATCTTTCCTCTTTCTCACTATCCTTCTTCTAAACCAGTGCCTGGGGCTACTGCTACTGGAGGATCTAATACAATGGATATTTGGGTTATCATTTTTCTTCAATTGATCTAAATATCATTGCTTCTATCACAACTCATTTCATTGACCAATACTGAGTTGCTTATCTGCAGAATAATCCCCAATGAGAAAACATACAAAATTTAAATTGTTTATCTACTTAAAAAAAATAGTTACCTGTGTGCTGATAAGTTTCAACAGTAAACAATGGCTAAGGAAAATGACATATTTTCCTCTAAATCTCTTTAAGCAATGATATCTATGCTTCAAAATCACATGAAACTAGTTGGTTCAAGGAAATTGTATTAAATGCCAAGCTAAATTTGCACTGGGAAAAAATATTAGGCTTATCTACTTAGATTGTTAATAAAAGTGGTAATTATAGGTAAGCCTACAGAAGTTAGTAGCAAGTCAGATGTCTTTGTTTTAGTCTATGGGTTTGAATGGAGAACAAGAGGAAGGTCAAGGTGGAACACAATAAAAGATCAAATCACAGAGAAGTGAGAGTAACAATGCAAAGTCAGAGTCATCTGATGGATAGACCTAAATAAAGTTATCTAGATTCAAAGATGCTATGATTATATTTTCACTGTTCTTTCAAATGTCATTACAACATTTGTATCATGGACCTTAGGATCATACAAATAAGGAATTTTTAGATCATACATGACCCATAAAATATTTTATAGGCAAGTAAATAACATTAAAAGAGGATCGGTGTCTTTTCCAACTTATAAAAATAAGTGAAAAGGACAATCTACCCTTTTTAGCTTCTTAATACATAGATATATAAAATCAAACAAAGATAATGACCATAGTAGTAGAAAAGAAATGAACACTAAAGTAATAGATACACATTTTAGGAACAGTTTCTCTGAAAATTATAGTGCTTATACTCATCTGCTAGAATTTGTAGTAAATTGTTTTGCATCAGTTTATAGTTACTGGCTAAAGAAAGAAAATTTGAGAGTGATTTATAGTTATGAGAAAGAGAGCTATCTTAGTAATGATATCATTATTATAGAATTGTATAGTAATAGTAAATAGTAAAATGACCTTGCATTTATTTTATGGTGAAATAGTGAAGAAAATTCATATAAAATTTTGAGGAGTTAATGCATATAGAAAAATGGACAAATATACTGCTAATGAAAAATAACATAAATGTAAGTACTAGTTGGGAATCTATTCAGCAAATATTATCAAAGAAAGATACTTATAAAAGTATTTTGCTTTCCCCAAAAATGTATTATAAAGTTTAATCTCTTGTACATAAACAAGTTTTTCTTTATACACTGAATTTGATAGCAATAAGATTTTGAATATGGTGTACTTTAAATAAATTCTATAAGTATGTCAATATTTTTGGCTCTTGAAATGTGCATTGTACAGAAAATGTAAACACACATTTATATTTACAAGAAAAAGTGTGTGAAATTTTGAAAAGATGAACTAGAAATAAATATCTGTAAGCATTAAAACATAGAAATGAAAATTATGCAACTTATGTCCTAAATCAGTCACAAATTACTATATTATTTTCCATTCTGATCTGACATTTACCAAAAATCCAATATTCTAGGGCAGAACATTTATTTTAGAATATCTGATGTATATAGCACCTTATACAGCAATTATAAAAGTCAAATTCTATGCTCAGAGAACCTTACATTTGACCAATGCAAAAGACAACGAATCTCTAGTAGACATGGTTTTCTAGGTAATAGCTTTCAACTTTTGAAAGATAGATGAACGTCTTAAAGCTTAGAAATATTTGGTGGAGATAAAATAAAATAAAACAAAAATTTATATTCACATAAACACTAAGGATAAAAATTACACAGGGAGGCATTTGATTTAATATTTGAATAATTGTGAAATATGATAAAAATTACACAGGGAGGCATTTGACTTAATATTCGAATAATTGTGAAATATGATAAAAAGATGTAAAAATGGGTTTGACTATTTTAGTTATCTCTGAATAGTATACTATGAACTCAACAAACATTTGAATGCTATTATAGGCCTATTGCATCCAACTGTACCACTGTAGCATCTGACCCTATCAGATCTCAGAAACAAAACAGGGTCGGGTCTGATTAGTACTCAGATGAGAGACCGCCTGGGAATACCAGGTCCTGTAGGCTTGGGAGAAGGACCCAGTAACCCACTCCCAAAAAACAGCCAGCCATTGAAACCCCTATGAGTAGCAGAGAAGCACTAACAATAGTGTTTCCCCTGTTGTACATAGGTTTCCTATGAGTTGGACACCGACTTGATAGCACCTAACAACAACAATTAACTTTATGTAAGTGAATTATTTTAAGTATTAACTATTACCTTTATGGAAGTGAAACAAATTATGTACTTGAGATTTTGAAGGGATACCTAGCAATAGATTTTGAAATGATTGTAAATAATACAAAGGCATTAAAAATTGAATTCAATAGTTGGTTTGAATGATCTGCTTTTCATTTGACTAGACCCCTATTTCATAATTTACAAAGATTTATAAAACATAATCACCTTCAAAGACCTTTCAGCATGTGAGAAAACAGAATCAAAGACAAAAAACTTTTAAGCATGTGAGAGATGATGGATAAAAGAACATATACAACAAAAATGAGCACCATTAACATGGGAAAGTACATGAGAAACAGAATAACTGAGTGTTACTATCGTTGAAATCACAATGCTGGCAGGACTATGGGAGTAGGCAATGGGAACAACTCCAGAAATAATTTTCATAGATAATTGCATATATACTAATATGATCCTGCCTGATGTCAAAGGTAAGCAGGGTCAGCCTGGTTAGTCCTTGGATGGGAGACTACCTGGAAATACCAGGTGCTGCAGGCTTGGGAGAAGGACCTGACCACTCTCAAAACAATCCACCATTGAAAACTGTATGACTAGCAGAGGAACACTGACAACAATGATGTGTATAGCACAGTAAAAAGGAGTATTTCATTCTGTTATGTATAGGGTTGCTATGAGTTGGGCCCAATTCAATAGTACCTACCAACAATAACTGATAATTTCACAAATAATTTGCAAATATACTGTGTTATCCTTCTCAGTCCAGGCTACTTTCCTTCCATCAAAATCAAGGCCCACTTGACAAATAAGAGTGATCATTTCTCTTTCTTTCCCCCATTATCATTTCTTATTGTCCCCTCTATTTAGTCCTTTGTCTTTTCCTTCCATAGTCCCACTTCTATGTTCATGATGTATATATTAAAATGCTGAATATATATTGAAGACTAACACTTATATAAGAGAAAGAACATGTGCCATTTGTCTTTCTGGGTGTGGATCATTTGGAGATACACAAGAACACACACCCTTACACACACACACAAGACATTCAAGCAGAAAGGAGACCATTTTTAGGGATGAAAGAGATCAGAGAGGGGGAGTGGGGCATGAGATAATAATGGGAGAGATGAACATGAGCAATATTCAATGGTATGCATGTATGGACATGTCATCATGAAACCCATTAAGTTGTGCAATTACTAAAAATTTTTTTAAAAGAGTAATGATAACTATGATCCTATAAATGTAAGCTTACCCTTGCTTTGCACCTGTTAATTTATAATAATTTTATCCAGTCAGTAATTTATTATTTTGTAAGATCTTTAGTATTGATGCATTCCCCTCAACCAAAATAATTTTAAAACCACATTTTCCAAATCATCTGAGTTAGTATCACCTCCCAAATACACTTTATTAAAAACTTTATATGTTTATGACTATGAAAAGAGAATAACAGTATTAAGAGAAAAAATTAAAGTTGTGGAAAGTTCTATAAGAGAAGAATAGAAACAGGTAAAAATTAGGTCACATAGAATACAGAACCTTTTTCTGTATTTTTGTTTGTTTGTTCGTTTTTTTTGTTTGTTTGTTTTTTGAGAATAGGTCTGTCTATACAGCCCAGCCTGAAGCCATAGCACAGTGGCAATCCAATCCCATCATATCTTGGAAGCTAAGCAGGTTTGGGCCTGGTTAGTCCCTGGATGGGAGACTACCTGAGAACACCAGTTGCTGTAGCCCTGGGAGACAGACCCAGCAACCCACTTCCAAAATCAATCCGCCATTGAAAACCCTATGAACAGCAGAGAAGCACTGACAATAGTGTTTCACCTGTTATAAGTAGGGTTGTTATGACTCAGACACTGGCTGATGGCACCTAACAACAACATACAGCATAGGTTGGCCTCAAACTCCATCTCCTCCTGCCTCAGCATTCCAATTGCTGGAATTACAGGCTTGTGCCACAACACCCAGCTCCAGAGTACATAATTCTATCCATCTATTCTAGTGCTCAGGGCTGGGATTTAGCTCAGTTGGTAGAGCACTGCGCTGCAGTCTCTGAGGTCCCGAGTTCAATTCCCAGCACTGCAAAAATGGAAGAAGGGCCTGGCAATCCATTCCCAAGGCAATCCCGAAACAGTCAGCCATTGAAAACCCTATGAGGGTCACTATGAGTTGGATACCGACTTGACGACACCTAACAACAACAACAATTCTAGTGCTTAGTTGTATTTCAACCGATCCTATTTGCATATATTCTGGTTTAGAATTTTTGCCAATTTAGGAAAGTATGTATATTTAAATTATTAAAACAGTTACAACTTGATATTTGTCTTCAAATATTTGAATATTTCATCTAATAGGGCATGCAGACATACCAAACAAATATGTGTATTTGTTAAGGGATAAATGCCACTTCTTTATAAGTTAGAAGGTAATAGCAATTACAATAGTCATACCAAAGATTTTTTTCTGTTCCCCAGAAAAATGGGTACTTTATCACTGGAAGTATTCAATCTTGAAATTTATGGTCAAATGGCAGAGTGTATTACCAGATTTTTCCAAAAATGAGAGAAAAGGTATATATACTTTTAGGTTAGCTTCTTATAAACTATCTAAAGTTCCCCAAGTATTTGATTTAAGAAATAAAACCATGAGTCCACTTATGTCTTTACCAGTTCCTAATTATTTTTAGAATTATGTTCACAATGTTACCTGTTACTATTGTTCTTTTTAAAAATATGCTTAAACTAACATTTTATTAATTCAGCCTGATTAGAATTTGTTTCAATTCAGTAAGGATGGCATAAAATTATGTACAACGGATGAAGAAGGAGTTGTTAGAGAGAATTAATGAACTCACAAACTACAAGGGAATATCCTTTATCATTTGAGGAGCTTATTTGTCTCCAGGGTGCTGTTTTAGCTGTTAGTACCATGGTCTTAGAAAGAGCCCTCGTCTCTACCCATTAACCAGTTAAGAGACCTTGGATGAGCTCATAGTCCCTGTAGAGTTCAATTCTTTCGTCTGTGTCTGAAAGAATTTAGTCAAGATGATTTCTAAGATTATTCCCATATGTGTAGTTTTATGATTTCAGCTATCACATAGAATTCTATCATGAGGAGAATATAATTTATTGACTTTGGTAAACTTAGTTTAAATAATGAAATATATTTAATAATGTGTCTGGCAGTAATTTTTTCATATTACCAAAATAATAGAAAGTACAACTTTAAGAATGGTGATTTCAGTTTTGTTTATAAGCGTTAATGGAAAAAAGCTTGTTTCATGGCAAGAGGTTATAAAAAACACATTCTCTTTATAGAAACATGAATATAATGTTATATATTTTTAAATATTTTCTATCTAATTCCAGCTATAAATGTCATTATAGCCTACAGTTAACCTCACAATTAAATCCTTTGAGAGATCAGTGTTGTAGATAATTAACACCTCAAAAGTCTTGGATATTTACAACATAAGTTAAAATGTTTTTCTTTTATTGCATATCCATGCTAAATCTTTATTGTTTTGAAACAGACTTTTTGAAACAGGAATTGTTAGTAATCATCTACCCTGATTTTGGCATTTTTAAACCAGCAAGAAAATCTTTTCATTCTTCCCATCAAGAGGTGATACATGGAATCACCTGTGGGAATTCTGACTGAAGATTCCTGGAAAGGCTGGTCTTCCAACCAATCATAGGGAGGCATCATGTGAGTGAAATTGACTTAGCTCCTCTATTCCAGCCCATCTGCTCTCTGAATATCCCTGAGTGATTTCATGTAAAGATACATACATGACAGAGAAAAATTGTCCATTTGGATGCTTAAGAAAATAATGACACATGTTAAATTCAGTATTGCTTTAGTTTTGGACAATTAAGTTTTGGAGTAGTTATTTTTTAAAAAAATCAATAGATAAACAGAATTTAGTACCCCAAACTAAGGAGCTACCACTACCATACCTAATATATGTGAATTTTGTTTGAGAAAATGACAGCAGACTAAAGTCTGACAAGACTTGAAGTGACCAGTATGGAGGGCTTGAAGGTAACTGGCATAAACTTTTGCAGCAGTGCCACCTGAGGAAAGCAGAAGAATATAAAATATACTCAATGAACTTAATCATCTACCTAAGATGATTTCTGGGCAAATTGGTAAAGATGCTATCTGGCTTCTTCTATCTGTCATTAATAAAATCAGAGGAAGGAGAAATGAACTAAATAGTCAGCTGTTCAGTTTTCTGGGGGAGTATGTAGAGAATGTAAAGAGCTTAGAACAATCTCTCCAAGCAACAAGGCATTCTCAAAGTAAGTGGTGGTCTCAGTGCAAGGATCAAATCTAGTGCACTGCCAAAAGAATCCAGCCAAAGAGAAGTCAGGCTGTGACTGGAAAAGCCTTTGTTATAACTGCAGAAGTATTTGAAGCAAGCACCCCATTCCCCCCCTCTTCTTCCTTCTTCCTTCTTCCTTCTCCTTCTTCTCTCCCTCTCTGTCGCTCTCTACCTCTTCATCCCTATTTTTGTTCTGATTTGCTTTGTTTTGCAGCACTTAGGGGTTGAACCTCAGGCGTCACGCATACTTTGCAAGTGTTCCACCACTGGGCTGCATCTCCAGCCCACTTTTTATCTTGAGTCAGGATCTTGCTAAGTTATACAGTCTGCCTCTGGCCTTGAATTCTTGATCCTACTGCCTCAGCCTTCCTACTTGCTGGGATTAAATGAATCCATTTCTCTTATATTCTGTCAATTACAGAAAGAAAAAGAGGCCTGGAAGGGCATAAAGTATATGTTCTAAGAAGGATAATAGCGTTTTCAATTCCTTAGTGTGTAGTCAAACAACCACCTCACAGGGAAACCAAGAGGAAGAACAGCTTATCACAAATTGTTTTATGGGTATGTTTTTTCTCAAATGGAATAGAACAGTAATTAACATTCAAGAAACTCAAGAAGATTTTAAAGAAGTTATATTAGCATAGACAGAGAGAATAAACTATATTTTTAAAAGGTCATCAGTTCCCCAAAATCTATGGGTAAAAGCAGTCTGAGAAAACTAGATCTACATTATATGGAAAAGGAACCTTTCAGAGGGCAAAGTAGAAGCCAAGAGTCATCTACATTTTATACAGGGATCCCAAGTGAAGAAAAAGCAAATATGTGCCAGCATGTATTTCAGAATTGCTATAGGAAAGTGAGCACTATGAGATTTCATTTTTCCACTTATACACCAGGAGTATTTACTGTAGTTATGTTATGTCTCTTATCTTTGGGCATTTGCTGGTGGAGGAATGGATAATTTTGTCTCATTAATTCAAAGCATTTCTTCTATAGCTTGACCTGACTTAGACAATGGGATGCTGGACCTTGAGCCTAAGCCTCATGTCATATAGAAAGAGATTTTTAGTGTTTTTTGCATGATGGAGAAATGTCTATATTATTTTGGCCATGGCATGAAGTCTACTGGTTTTTAAGCATGACAGTAATTTATTTGAAATTTCTCTAATGGACATTCATATCTGCACCCCTCCATTTGAATGTGTGCATGTTTGAGATTGCTTCAAACAACAGAGTATGGCAGAAGTGGCACTGAGTTATAAAAGGTCACAAAATTTTCACCATGTTCACTGGAACAATTTCCCATGATACCTTGCTACAACATAAAGGAAGACTGACTGCCCTGAGGCTGCCATATTGATAGGCCATATTCAGGCATTTTGCTGACAATTCCAACTGAATTCAGTCTTTCACTTATACCCACAAAGTGACCACATATGTGCGAATGCCATTTCTACCATCCAGTCCAGACCATGCTAACGGATGAATTTCATCAAGTGACATCTCTTATGCCACCCAGACCAGTAAAATTATCGAGCTGAGCTCTGGTGCAAGTTTTGATGCACACAATTTGTGAGATACATGAGAATGGTTATCAAAGTTTCATCAGTAAATTTTGTGGTCATTTGTCTTACAATAATAATCCATAACCATAGAAGCATTAGTCAAAAATTCAAAAGATGCACTTTACTGGGAAAAACTATTGCAAAACACCTCTTTAAAGTGTTGAAAAGTAAAGATGTTATATTGAAGATGAAGGTGCGCCTGGCTTATGCCATGGTATTTTCAGTTGCATCATATGGTTCTGAAAACTGGACATTGAATAAAGGAGAAAGGAGAACAATTGATGCTTTTGAATTAAGGTGCTAGAGATGAATCAGGAATATAGCTAGGACTACAAAAAGAATCAACAGATCTGTCCTAGAAGAAGTGCAACCAGAGTGCTCCTTGGATACAAGGATGCCTAGACTGTAGAATTTTGGACATGTAAGGAGGGAGCAACATGCTGAGAAGGACATCATGTTTGGGAGAATGGTGGGTCAGCCAGGAAAAAGAAGATTATCTGTTAGATGGATTGACATAGTGTCTGCAACAATGGGCTTAAACATAAAAGGAATCATGTGTATGGTGTGTCAGGTATTATTTCATTCTGTTGTTCATAGGGTTGCTACAAGTTAGATCTGACTCGATGGCACTTAACAACAACAATGCATAATTGGATTATCAACTTCCTTTTAAAATATAAATCTTGATGGGCAGTGTGCTGCATACATGTAATCCCAGGGACTTGAGAGGCGGAGGTAGGAGGATTGTAAATTCAAGGCCAGAGGCAGCCTGCATAACTTAGTGAGACCCTATGGAAAGATAAAAGGGTGAAAAATAGGCAGTTGGTGCAGCTCAGTGGTAGAACACTTGAAAAGTATGTATGAGGCCCTAGGTTTGAACGTCAAGTACTGGGGAAAAAAAAAATATATATATATATATATATATTTAATAGATAAAGTTATGAAAAATTAAAATGATATGTACAAATTCCTGTAATTATATAAGAAGCGAACTGGGATGCAAAGTTGAGAACTTCATCTTCTTATTTCCACTATACTTCATTGTCCTGACAGGGTACATCCTTACATATAATATTTTAATGTCTACAAATTGAAAGATTATAAAAGTCAGAAAATACTTTTCTGAGTCCTTTCTTCTGTTTTTTTCCCTTGTATCTCATTGTCTTTTACTATCTAAACATTTTAGACTGTCCACATAGGAAGATAATAAACACAAGTGAATTATAATTCTTAGTGAGCTTCACAATAGAAATTTATTTTCTTGATGGAGAAATGTTGCCCTATTTACCTGCCCTCATTCAGTATCATCCCCTGCAGATATACCTAAATCTACTTAATTTCTCACTGCCTTCCTCACTAAAGTAAATCCAGCACCAAGATCAAGAAAGAGTCCAGTTAGGCTGATTTTTAAAAGCTATATCCAGCAAATCAGTATTTCTGTGCCAAGGTAACCTTTAGCTAGTTCCACTCTTCCTCTGTAGTCATGTGCTCTCTCTTGGTTTAGTTTGAGATAAAACCATCCTGCATCCTGTGTCAAGCAAATTAGTCTCTTTCTGTCTCATTGAATCTGCCTGGGTCCTGGTTTGGATTTCCTGCACATTTCCACTACTCACCTAGGATTTTAGTCTCATCATGCTCTTAGAAAGAATGCATTCCAGGCTGCCTTGGAATTTTTATCTCTGAAGTACAAACTAAGCTACCTCTTTCCACTTTTCTTGGCACACCTCTAAGTCTTCTGTAGAATCTTTGCCTTGGTATTTAACTGCCATAACTTAGTTTTAAATTACTTAACAGCTACCTCTTAATCTCTTCTTTGATTTCCCTGACACCAGTGTCTTTCTGTCTGCCCATCTTGATCCGTTACTAGCCCAGTGTATTCTCCAGATAAACTGTTCTGGCTGTCTTGCTACATTTCTATCATGTAATTCTCTTTCAATTTTCAAGAGCTGGTTTCATCTCCCAAATTGGATTTTTAACCTACCATTTCTATTCAACTTAAACCTCTTCTGCCCCTTCCAAATCCTAGACTTACAGGAGGAGAACAATTTGTGCTAATTGGCAGGCAATTTTGTCATTCTAATGAAAACACATTGTGAATCAGTTGTGCCTTTTAAAAAATTTTACTACTTTTCATACACTTAAAATATAATTGTGCTGAACTTTGTTTCTAGTCTTTGGAAGAATAATCAAAAAGCATAAATTTAGAAATTGAAACTTAATGGGCAGGTGCGATTATGCACGCCTGTAATCCCAGATACTCTGGAGGCTGAGGCAGGAGGATCATGAGTTCAACGCCAAATGCAGCCTGTGTAATTTAGGGAGACTCTGTCTCAAAATAAAAACTAAAAAAGAGGCTAGGAGTGAGGCTTAGTGGTAGAGTGTGGCTCAGTGTTGCATGCCTTCAATTCCAGTGACATAGTAGACAGAGGCAAGAGGAATGCAAGTTCTAGGCCCAAGGAGCCTGCATAATTTAGTGAGACCTTGTTTCAAGATAAAACAAAGTTTAAAAGGTGGGGCTGGGGTGCACCTCAGTGGCAAAGCTAAAGCACTTGCAAAATACATTTGAAGTTTTGGGTTCAGCCCCCAGTACTGCAAAAAAAGAAAAAATAAGAGAAAAAAAGTAATTGAATTTCAATGTGTTTAATGTACATATATTTATAAAAGCTCTGACTTTAGGTTTACCTAATATTTAAATGAAAGGGGTTGTTTTATGTTTCCTTTTAAATAACAATGTTCTTTTAGTGGAAAACTATAACATCTATTTATATATAAAGTCAGCTTTTCTCTGTGATGCACTGAAATAAAAGCATTAACACTTTATGATGGTTTTTCTCCTTGGAGAAAATGTATTTATAATTCTGAGCTGGATTCCTGATAAAAAATTTAACATCATTCAAAATATATGCATGTCAGCTATTGTAATCACTTACAAATTTACAAAAGAAAAAGAGGTTGCAAATTGCGAGAATATTTTTTATTATATTGCATACAGGCAATGTATTGGTCTGGGTCCAAATCAGGATACAGAGCTAGATAGTAATTTAAGTAAAGAAATTTCATATAAAAATATACTAGGCTACAGAGATGAAAAGAAAACTCTAAGTGTACTCTATAGGGTTCCTTTACCTTTTCCTAGAACTAACGAATATTAGCTACAGAAAGGAAGGTCCTTCCTCAACCTCAACCCTCACCAGAAAGGGTTCCGAGTTGGATACTGAAGTTGAGGGGAGGCGGACATGGGACGCCTCTGACTGGATGCTGCACAGTCGCTGAGGGACTGTGTTCTCTGGGTGCCTACAGGAGGCAGAACAATACCACATGTGCCCGACACACATGCTTTTTGAATCACCGTGGAGCAAAAGCCAGACAAAGCAAAATATCTCAATATCCTAACCAAGAAAGAGCAGCCCCCTTCCATCTGCAGTGTCTCTCTCGCGCCCTCTTCTGACAAAGTAGAACAAGCTTAAAGAACCCATTACTTTAGTAGGCACAATGGAGAATGAAGTTAGTTCGAAGTGATACATTGAGAGTGGCCGCAGGTGTCATATAATCATCTCATTATGTTATAAATAAGCATTAAACACAAAATAAAAGAGCTATGTTTTCATATATTTAGGCTACACATATTACAACTAATATGCAATAAAATAATAATTATAAATATTTTAATATTTTTAAAGATTAACATGAATACTACTGATGGTCTAGATATTATAAAGACCCCCCCCCAAAATAGAACTATTATAATCTATACTCTAGATAAATTCCTCTGTGCTGCTGGAAGCAGTTGCAATTATTCCATGAAATTTACATTAATCTTTATATTTGGGTTTTATTATGTACATAAATAGACATCTGTGCCTTTTGTTTAGTTTCTGTGACTCTTCAAATACATTGCAGTAGCAAACAAATAAATACTACATTGTGATTTATTTTATAGCAAATGCCTGTTTAATAATGAGGCCATATATTTATTTTGGCCTAAGGTAGTTAGAGTCATATTTAATCTTTCTGTGCTCTGAATAGACCAGGGCTTCAAACCCACAAGAGTTTGGGTTCAGATTCAGATGCAGGTTCAGAATGTTGAAATTTAAAGGTTTCAGGTTCAGCTTGAGCTCAGGTTTAAATCCTATGGTGCGGATAGCAAGACTTGAAATCAATCTCCAACCAGACCCTGAACCCATAGCTGGTTTAAAAAAAAAAATTGTACCCAAATCTAAACCTGAGCCTAAACCTGAACCCAGTGAAAAATTAGGTTTAGGTTCAGTTTTAATGTTGTTGTCATTGTTTTGTTGTTGTGTTTTATCATTAGCTATTTAATCCTTTGACTATCACTGGGACCCATATGTCAAAAAGTGTGTATGAATTTAATAGAAAATCAAGAAAGTTTTGGAAAAAGGTATTTTATAACTTCATGGGTTATAATTATTTTGTTAATTATGTTCTTGTTTTGTTCATTGTAATGAAGAGTTTCTAGAAATGACATTGTTATATATTATTATTTGAAATTGGTAGTCAAAGGGTTAAAATTTGTAAAAAAAAATTGTCTGTCTACACATAGGATTAAAATTTTAAATGCAAACTGAACCAAACCAAAAACTCTCTAAATTTTAACATAAAGAAGGTTCCAGAAAATACATACACATCTTGGGACAAAAACCATTTTGGTGTTTTAGGAATACGTTGTATGCTTGTTCTGCTAACTCCTGTTTCACACGCACATTGTTTAGTAGACTTCTCTTGCAAGTGTGTAAGCTGTGCCAACCCTACAGCAGAAGAAACAGGACCTGTTGCTATACAAGGTGTCCCATATCTTCCCTGTGCACATCATGCACAGTATAATGTACTTTCAGCTTATAACAAATACATGTAATTATTAGGTGTGTTGGAGGTTCAGTTGACTACTCATGCCTCCATTGCTGTTATACTTCTACCAATTTCTCGAGTTTCAAATACCACTTCCAAATGGTCTTGAGCTCTTTGAATGACAACCGTGCTTCTGCTATTTTCTTTGACTGTCCTTCCTGTCACATAGAAGCACAAGCATTCATTTGATGAATGCTGTCTTTTGAGTAAATATCATGCTACACGTGGCTACTGAAATTCAATTCAACTTCAGAAAGTAACATATAGTAACATCTCTTAAAATATCGATATGCTTTTTTGGCACCTCTTGTATTGAATATGCACCCAAATCTGAATAAAGTTTTCACAGGTTTGAAGCTCTGGGATAAAATGTATTTTTTTCTTACAACATGGGTCAGGGAAGACACTAGAGAACAGTAGGCATTTTTTTGTAAATCAAAAGAATACAGATCATTCTGAAGCATTTGACCTTCTTTTGGTTATCTAAAGTCATTCTGAATAGGATATTGAAACCCTGCTAGAAGAACACTGTTAGCTGAATGCAAGCCCCTTTGATCTTCTTATATTAAGGACAATGAAATGACTAATTTGATGTAGGTTTTGTCTCACTCAAAATTAAAGAATTATTTATAATGATGATCATTAACATAATGACATTTAAAATTCAAAGCTGTGTTTCTAAATGCTTTAATCTCCCAGGAGCAATTGAAACTCATGCTAGAATTAGATTTGTGCTCCTCGTGTCCACGCAAACTTAGTGTTTTTGTTCTAGAAGGTTAATCACATTGTCAGCCTGGTCTGCTGCTTAAAGATGTGTGGTCTAGAGAAAAAGTATTCTAAATTGTACATTTGAATTTCAAATATGTCCATTGATTCACCTACTCACTCTTTTAAACAATGCTTATTGAGTACAGGTCACTGTACTATATAACGAGAATATAACAATGAGCAAGATAGACTTAGCCCGTGCCCTCATAGAACTTACATTCTTGCTCAGAAAAAAACAAAAACATATTAAATAAACAATAACAGTTGAATTACTGAAAATCCTGTGAGGGACTTTGAAGAAGAACATAAGGTAATGTGAAAAAAAGAAGGAAGTCTAATCTCTCTTGCATGTTAGGGAAAATTACACATGCATTCAGACCTGAAGGTTGGCAGGAATTAATCAAGATGAGGAGTGGGGTTAGAGGTGAGTTGTCCAGGTGGAGGAAGAAGTGCTTGAGGCCTAAAAAAACCTAGAGTGGCAGGGAAAATAAAAGAAAACTGATGGTCCCAGGAAGCTATTCAGTGAGAAGAAGCTGCTGAAGAGCCAGATGCCTCATTGTGTATTATTTGGGATTATTTAGAAATTTACCAGCTGCAAGAAATCTCACTGAAGTTCACATCCTGTAAATGTAATCAATATTACATAGTAGAATGTTTACCAAGGCTTTGGCAAAGTTTTACAAAACTATGTCTCTGAAGTAGCACTATCAACGGAGCAATGCAATTTGTTTCTATTCATTTTTTCTAACCTATAGTTTCTGCATAAAGGCTGATATTTTATACTTTAGTTTTTGGAATCAATTTTGTCATTAAGGATTCAGTATTAGAGAAAAGAACAAAGCACAAAGTAATTAAAATATAAGTGTTTCATAATGTAAGAAGACTACAATGTATATATTTAGGAACTTGGTATAATTTAAATATTAAATGTCTTCCAAATGCCTGTGTTAAAGTCTTGGTCCACAGGGTGTCACTATGAGGAGGAGGTGGAACCTTTAGGAGGTGGGGCCAAATGGAAGGTCTTTAGGGCATTTGGGACATGATTTTTAAGGGCTTATGGGACCGCAACCTGCTCCTCTTTCTTTGTTCCCTGGCATATGATGTCATAGTTGTGTTCTGCCACACACAGACACCATAATGTGCTGCACTTTTTTTTCTTTTTTTGTACTGGGTGTTGAACCCAGGGCTTCGCCCTTGCATGCTCTGCAAGTGCTAGACCACTGAGCTGCACCCCCAGCCCTTTTTTTTTTTTTTTTTTTTTGACTTTTAGAGACAGAGTCTCGCTAAATTACTTAGACTGCCTCTGGTCTCGAACTTGCAATCCTCCAGCCTCCACCTCCCAAGCCGCTGGGATTACAGGCGTGCACTACTGAGCCCAGCTCTGTGCTGCATTGTTAAAAGCTCAAAGCCATGAGGCCAAATAGTCATGGACTACAGGCTCCAAAATAAATCTTTTCTTTTTATAAGTTGATTATCTCAATTATTTTGTTATAGTGATGGAAAGTTGATTAACACAGAACACAAATGTGCAAGTATTTCAGTAAATAAGTAATTTAGACTCTAATTTGAAGAATTTAATCTTTAGGATCTTCCCATTAACATATTCCTACTTTTTCCCCCTGGAAACATGGAAAACACAATTAGCCATTTGGTTTCTACTTTTTCTCATGCATCCAGTAAAATTACTTGAGTTTAAAGTATTTTACAATATTCATTTAAATAACATTTGCAGTACAAGAAACAATAGTACTCCTTTTTGTACCTCTTTTTAGAAGAACACCACAGGCTTGTTTGTCAAGGGTAATGTGACCTCATTTTCAAGGCAAATTGAACACCACAAGAAGGTGTCACAGTGCTCAGTAGTTCCTCAGTAAGCACTTTATTATTTAATATTGCCACATTCAAACTTGAAGTGGATATATTGTTTTTTGTTTTTACATGTTTTTAATAGAAGTTAGAAAATCTCCTTAAGCACCTATTCTTTTACGTTTACATTTGTAGATTTCCCTCAGGGAACATTTTAAATGGCACGTTTACTGAGTTACCTCTCTCATTTCAATTTATTCCTCTAAGGTATTCTTCTTTTAAGCTGTGTTTTAAGCAAGAATATGACAGCCCTAACCTTGCTAAAAGGATACATTGTCTGTTTTTCTCTAATGAAAATACTCACCCAATGTGTCATTGACCTTTTGAATTTTCCCTCTTTACCTCTGCTGTTTATTGGTTATAACCAATGCTCTCTTTTTCCAACAATTTATAAGGAAATATCTGTATGATTATGAAGCCACATACTGTGATTCCAGCCTACCCTGCCATGAAATTCTATCCCCTAGTGTCCTTAGAACTATGTGGCATACCTTCTACAACTGGTGAGAAGGAAAATATTTCTGAGATCTGAGTTAAGAATTGAGTTACCAAACTAGGCACAGTGGCAACACCTATAATCTCAATAACTCAAGAGGATTGTGAGTGTAAGGCCACAGGCTACCTGTGCAACTTTGAGAGACTCTGTGTCAAAATAAAAAAGGGGAGGCTGGGGGTGCAACTCAGTGGTAGAGTGTTTTCCTAGTACGCATGAGGTCCTGGGCTCATCTTCCAGTACTGAAAGAAAAAAAAAAAAAAAGAAGAAGTAAGCACAGTGGCACATGCCTATAATCTCAGTGACTCAGGAGGTGGAGGCAGTAGGATCACAAATTTCAGGTCAGAGACAGCATATTGTGGAGGCAGTAAGATAACAAGTTTGAGGCCAGAGGCAGCCTGCATAACTTAGTGAGGCTCTGTATCAAGATAAGAAAATAGGAAAGGGTTTGGGATGCATCTCAGTGGGAGAGCACTTGCGATATATGTGCAAGACTCTGGGTTAAACTTCCTCAAAACAGAGTTTTATCTTAATTGGGAATGAAATGAAGTCCCTAGGACCTCCATTTGCTGATATGGCATGACTCAAAATGAGAAGGAACAACTGTAAACATCCATTAATAATTGGAATGTGGAATATATATAGTAAGAATCTAGGAAACTTAGATAATCAAAAGGGAAAAGGAGCACATAAATATCAAATTTTAGGCATCAATGAGGTAAAACGGACTGGTATGGGCCATTTGAATTAGATAATGCTATGCTAGGAATGACAGATTAAAGAGAAATGGAGTTGCATTTATCATCAAAAAAGTCATCTGAAGATCTACTCTGAAGTTCAATACTGTCACTGATAGAATAATATCCATATCCCTACAAGGAAGGCCTGATAGTATGACTAATCTTAGAATTTATGTATCCACCACTAAGGCTACAAATGAAGATAGGGAAGATTTTTACCAGGTTCTGCAATCTGAAATAGATCGAACATGCAATCAGGATGTACTGATAATTACTGAGGATTGGAATGAAAAAATTAGAAACAAAGTAGAAGGCTCAGTTGTTGTAAAATATGGTCTTGGTGACAAAAATAGTGATAGAGATGGTATGACAGAATTCTTTCAGACTAATGACCTTTTCATTTCAAATACATTTTCTGACCAACACATATGGTGACTATACACATGGAATTCACCAGATGGAACATGTTGTTGTTAGGTACGGTCAATTCAGTGTCTGACTCATAGAGACCCTATGTACAACAGGCAAAACACTATTATCAGTGCTTCTCTCCTATTCATAGGGTTCTCAATGGCAGATTGGTTTTTGGGAGTGGGTTGCTGGGTCCTTCTCCCAACCTTACAGCACATAGGTCACAGGTGGTCTCCCATCCATGTACTAAACAGGCCTGACCCTGCTTAGCTTCTGAGATCTGACACAGTAGTATGTCTGCAGGCATAGATGGAACATACAGGAACCACATTAACTACATTTGAGAAGAAAGATGAAAGATCAAAAGTCAGAACAAAACCAGGTGATGATTGTAAATCAGACCATCAACTGCTCATATGCAGGTTCAAACTGAAACTGAAGAAAACTAGAAAAAGTGCACAACAGTCCAAGTATTACCTTGAGTATATCCCTCCTGAGTTCAGAGACTATCTTAAGAACAGATTTGATACATTAGGTACTAATGACGGAAGACCAGACCAGTTGTCACATGACATCACAGACATCATTCATGAGGAAAGCAAAAGATTATTAGAAAGAGAAGATAAAAAGAAAGGACCAAAGTACATGTCAAAAGAGACTCTAAAACTTGCCCCTGAACATCAAGCAGATAAAGTAAAAGGAAGATATAAACAAGGTAAAGAATTAAACAGAAGATTTCAAAGGGCAGATCCAGAAGTCAAAATCAAATATTATAATGACACATGCAAAGACCTGGAAATAGAAACAAGAAGGGAAGAACACAGTCTGTTTTATTCAAGCATAAAGAATTGAAGAAAATTCAAGCCTAGAGTGGCAATACTGAAGGATTCTACAGGAAAAATATTAAACAATGAAGGAAACATCAAAAGAGAATGGAAGGAATACACAGAGTCATTATACCAAAAAGAACTGGTGGATGACCAACCATCTCAAGAAGTTTTGTATGATCAGGAACCAATGGTACTGAAAAAAGAAGTGGAAGCTTCCTTGAAGGAAATGGCAAAACACAAGGCTCCAGGAATTGATGGAATACCCAGAAAGATGTTTCAACAAACATGCAGCACTTGAGGTGCTAACTTGTTTATGCCAAGAGATTTGGAAAATAGCTATCTAGCCAACTGACTATAAGAGATCCATATTTGTGCCTATTCCTGAGAAAGAGGATCAAACTGAATACAAAAACTATCGAATAATATCACTAATATCACAGGCAAAT
This sequence comes from Pedetes capensis, assembly GCA_007922755.1. Taxonomy (NCBI): domain Eukaryota; kingdom Metazoa; phylum Chordata; class Mammalia; order Rodentia; family Pedetidae; genus Pedetes; species Pedetes capensis. The sequence continues at coordinate 20,425 of VMDO01008775.1, forward strand.
AAAATTGTGCTAAGTATCTTTCTAAACAACTGCCACAGTATATTAACAGGGGACTGCTAGACAATCAAGCTGGATTCAGAAGAGGGCACAGAATCACAACATCATAGCTGGTGTAACATAGACATTAGCCAAAAGCAGAAAATACCAGAAAGATGTCTATTTATGTTTTATTTATTATGCTATGATATTTGACTGTGGATCATAACAAATTATAGATAACATTGGGAAGAATGGGAATACCAGAAAACTTAATTGTACTCATGAGGAATCTGTACATGGACCAGGAGGCAGTCATTTGAACAGAAGGAAACAAAGGGCTGAATCCTTTCACCATACCTCTTCAATCTCTACACTGAGGAAATAATCAAAGAAGCTAGACTTTATGAAGAAGAATGTGACATCACAATTAGAGGAGGACTCATTAACAACCTGTGTTAGCAGATGACATAACTCTGCTTGCTGAAATTAAAGAGGACGTAAAATAGTTATTGATGAAAATAAAAGAGCATATCCTTCGATATGGATTATGCCTCAACATTAACAAAACAAAAACCCTTACAACTGGGTCAGTAAGCAACATAATGATAAATGGAGAAAAGATTGAGTTACCCAAGATTTTGCATTACTTGGTTCTACTTTCATCACCCACGGAAGCAACAGTCAAGAAATCAAAAGATGCGTTGCATTGGGAAAAGCTGTTGCAAAGGACCTCTTTAAAATATTGAAAGTAAGATGTCATGTAAAGACAAAAGTGCACCTGATGCATGCCATTGTATTTTCAGTCACACCATAGGGTTGTAAAAGCTGGACTTTGAGAAAGGGAAAAAGGAGAAGTATTGATGTTTTTGAATTATATCTCTGGAGATAAATATTGAATATACCATAGCCTAGATGAAGAACCAACATATCCATTCTGGAAGTTGAGCCAGAGTGCAACTTGGAAACTAGAATGGCTAGACTCTGTCTTACATATTTTAGATATGTTATTAGGAGGGACTAATCCCTGAAGAAGATCATTGTATTTGGCAGAGTGACAAGTCAATGAAAAACTGGAAGGACCTCAGATAAATGAGTTCACAAAGTGATTGGAATGATGAGATTAAAAATAATAATAAGAAGAAAGATTTTCTACCTGGCACAAAATCAGAGCACATTTCATTCTGTTGTACATAAGCTCGCTATGAGTGAGACCTGACTACATTACACCTAACTACAAAAACAACCTATATAAAAGGGTGAGCCATCTTTGTCTTTGCATTCCCTTTGTACACTCTATGATTTGCAACACATTATTATTTAATGCTTATTCAACAATAACTTTCCTTTTACTATCTTTGTAGGGTTGATGTTCAACTCAGTTGGTAGACTGCTGCTTTGCACTCCCTGAGGCCCTAGGTTCAATCCCCAACACCACAGAAATGGGAAAAGGACTTGGCCCTGGCAGCCCACTCCTGAAATAATCTCAAAACAATCAGCTACTGAAAACTCTGTGGACAGCAGAGATGCACTGACATAGTGCTAGGCATGGCATGGTATTGGGGAAAGTTTCATTCTGTTATACACAGGGTCACTATGAGTTGGATCTGACTTGACAGTAACAAACAACAACTTTGTAGAAAGGATTTGTGGGTTAAGGGAAGATTTCATAGTTATATTTTATTAATACATATAGTCTAAAATAAATAAATTCCTTTTGAAACTGGTATGTGTTTATGAAGAAAAATATTATCAAACCAAATATTCCTTATCTGAAAAAAATCTATACTTCATAAATATATGTATATGTATATTTATGTATATATGCACATATATGTATATATATACATATATGTGTATATACACACATATGTATACACACACATATATACATATCTTTTAAAGGACTGTGGTTTAGCTCAGTTGCTAGAGCCCTTACTCTGCATGCTCTGAGGCCCTGGGGTCAATACCTGGCACTGTAAAAATGGGAGAGGCCTGGCAGCCCACTCCCCAAAAAATCTGGAAACAATCAAACATCCAAAACCTCAGACTAGAATCTGTATCAAGAGTCCTAACTATCCTTACCAGATATAGAGCTGTCTCTTAATTCTCAAGTAGTACTTAGTCTGTGACATATATATATATATATATATGTCATATATATATATATATATATATATGTCATATATATATATATATATATATATATATATATGGGGTTGATATATATATATGGGGTTGATATATATATATGGGGTTGATTATAGAACCACATAAAACAAAGTCTTGGACAAGATCAATCTTTTCTCCATTTATCATGAAGTTGCTTACTGACTCAGTTGTAAGTATTTTGTTTTGTTGATGTTAAGGCACAATCCATATTGAAGGGTATGTTTTTTATTTTTATCAGTTAACTGTTTCAAATCCTCTTCAGTTTCAGCAAGCAGAGTTGTGTCATCTGCATAAAACAGGTTGTTAATGAGTCTTCCTCCAATCTTGATGCCATGTTCTTCTTCATAAAGTCCAACTTCTTGAATTATCTGCTCAGCATAGAAATTGAAAAGGTATGGGAACTTTATCATAGTGATCAATCTGTTTCTTCATCCTAGTCAGTCTTTGTGGCTCATAGTAAGGGAACAACCAATTCCTGACATATGACCATAAGGGAAAATGATGCAAAATATCTTTCCCCTTCCCTATTTTGAGTATCTCCTCATCTATAATTTTATAATGAAAATTTCATTTCATTCTAAGGAAGACTAAATATTCAATATAACCCAAGAAAATTGGTTCCACTCAACTGATTTTTCATGATTAAACTTGCAGTTCATAAAACTTTCACAATCTTGTAGACTTGTAGAGAAAGAAAAGAAACCATAACTTTTTGGTAAGGAAAACAGTGTAGATGAATGGGGGAGCATTTCTCATTGTAGGTGGCAATTGATTCAATTTTAATATGTCAAATCAATCAAATCCATTGGCTACAACAAAGGAATACAATGTTTTTCTGAAGAGACCCATCTAATCTACATGATAAATGCTTTTGCTGTTTTTGTCAAATTTAGACTCAATTCCTACAATATAAAGTAGTTCTTAGAGCGGTTGTTCTATAAACTTTCATATGTGAAAAGATAACAGTTGGCAATATGCCCCAAATGATTTGAAATGACCCATGTGTTTCCTTTTTCACTGAAGTGTGTGAAAGAGGAAAAGTTTGAATGTATATTTCAACATTCACATAATAGGTTTACATACACAGATTCATATTTAAATTAAATATGTAAGCTTCTTAGAATATGACAAAATTAAGGTGCCTCTATTTTCTGGGCAAAACTACTCTTTGAATTTTTTAATTATAATGGAAGGACAGTTCTAAGTTACTATGACATGAACTTGTCAAAAGGATTATATCTGCCCTTTTATTCCTTCTTGAGTTAAACAGATAGAATATATTTAAATAAAATCTCCACTGTTTTCATTGTCTGTATGACAGGAGGGTACTTCATTTGTCAGAGAATTCTGAACCTCCAACATGGCATTCTTCCCTTTATAATTGAGAACTGTCAACAGACAGACCACCAGAGCATTTACAGAGGCTGTCTGTGCTATGTTTTGTTGTTAGGTGCTGTGCTATGGCTCTAGCAAAATGGAGAGGGTGACACCTCCACTTCCATATTGTATCTGAGGGACAAATTATGGCCATTAATTAACTCTACTCACAGCTTCCACCCATGGACTAGTTCTATTAACAATACTTAGGCAAAATCCTTTCTCTTAAACTAAAGGACTATCTCCCTAAATAGATTAGAGAGATAAATATTCAGTCAGATATTTGCATGCATTACTTATTTTCTTTTAGTGCCTATCTCCTATAAGGAAGAATGTAATGAGTTTATTTGGAATAATGAGCAAAGTTTGGTAGTAATTTTTGTTCCCTTAATAGAGCATACCATTCCATGGTGGCTCCTAGGGAGATACAGCCTTAGGAACAATTTTCTGAGGATTTACCATGATCCCATTTAGTAAACTGTGTTTAGTTTTAGCTATGTGTTGTGAGCCTGCAGCTGTAGTAGCACTGTGGTGTCCCATCCTATCAGATCTTGGAAGCTAAGCAGGATTGGGTCTTGTTAGTATTTGGATGGGAGACTGCCTCTGAACACCAGATACGATAGGCTTAGGAGGAGGACTCTGCAACTCACTCCCAAAAATCAATGCACCATTGAGAACCCTATGAATAGCAGAAAAACACTTTCAATAGTGTTTCTCCTGTTGTATGTAGGGTCTCTGTGAGTCAGACACCAACTCAAAGGCACCTAATAACAACTGTAGTGTGAAATGTGTTATTACCATTTAAATTATGTGGTTGTCCATATAATGTTCCAAAGTTTTTAAAAATGGACTTGAGTTATCATTCTACACAAAATCTTCAAGCAAATTGATCACTACTACCAATTATACCCATAATCCTGATACCCCATGTTATAAATGGTCCTTCATAGAACTATAATTTATGTATGGTGGTGTTATTCCTAAGACCTTTCAAATATCAATATCATCATTATGAAAATAAACAAGACACAATTATTGTGCTCAGCTAACTCTCAGCTAAAAGAAAATTAGACTTGGGTGAAAACAAATATAATAATATTTAGAGAAAATGATAATTAATAAAACTTACCTAAATGTACTCAATAAACAATAGACAGATTCAAAAGAAAACTAATTGTAGCAGTTCTCTTATTATTCAAATAAGGGAGAAATGACATCTAGGCATTTAACACAACAGCAAGTTTTCTGGTGGAAGGCACTTAGCTTGTCTTTGAGTTTAAGGAGATAAAGATGATAAATATTTTCATTAGGAATGATTTTATAAGAACTGAATTTTAATTTAAAGGAGGGAGTAGTCAAAAGGTAGAAGAGCAAGAAAGCAAAAGGTCTGATTTGAGAAAAGTAGTAGGATGGTAGGTGAAAACTGTAAGAAAGAAAGCATCAATTCTGAAATGGGGAAACGTCATTAGATGCCGTGTGTTTATTCCATATCAGGGATGTTGGTAAATTAGGAATGTGATATATTCATAAATCTAACCTGCACCTTGCCAATGGTTTTAGAGGGCTACAAAATCAAATGTGGATTAAATTCCCACGTGGATCGGATTCTCATTTGCGACCCATCTGTGTACAATTCTAATCTGCACCTGATTTTGTAGCCCTCTAAAATTGTTGACAAGATGTGGGTTAGATTTGAGAATATATGGTATCATTTGAGTATGGAAATAGAAAGTCTGGAATTATACATAATAAGAATTATATGGTAACCCAGAAGTAATGAAGGGATATTAAAGATGAGCTGAAAAATATAGTTGGTTGAACAGTGTTGCCCCCAAAAGTCAGGACCACCCTGAACCTCACAATGTGAACTTGTTTAGAAGTTCCCATTAGCTGAGCATCTCAAAATGAAATCATTGTGGGTTTAGGGTAAGTCTTAAATACTATAGCATCAGTCTTTACAAGAAGAGGAGAGGAAACAAAGAAAGAAAGGCAAGATAGAGGGAGTCTAGAGTGATGTGCCTACAAGTGGATGACTGTGAAAGATTGCTGATAGCCACCACAAGCTGGGAGATCCTTCTTTCTGAGAACCCTCAGAAGGAGTGAATCCTGCCATTACCTTGAATTCAAACTTCTGGTCTCCTGAACTATGAGAAAATCAATTCTGGATTTTTTTTTTTTTAGACACTCTGTGGTAATTTGTCATGCTAACCCAAGAAAATCAAGACATGATTCTGCAGATATCCAAGTGAAGCATAATGAAGGTCTGAATTACAGAGGGAGGAAGTAGAAACCGGAAGAAGCCAGTAGATACAGGATTTACTACAAAGCTTATTTGTCAGAGACACTCATTGCGCAGATCTCGTACAAATCTTCCACTGAACTATATATGAAAAAATTGGAATGTTTTGCTTAAAATAAAGCCCCCATGTCATATAATTAAATGACTGGTATTACAAGGTCTAGGCCAGTTTCTCTATCCATGACATGGCAACTGACCTAGTCAAGTAAACTTTAGAATATGAGAGGGTCCAGTGTTTCCAGCCTGACTACATCAGAGAGTAGTGATGCCCTTTAGCACAAATGATACACTTAAATCTAAAGGAGTTTGCTTTTCTAAGAAAATAAAAAAATAATGTTTCCAAACTAGTTATGATCTACTTATTTTTCAAGACAGTACCCTGGAGATTTCATCTGTTTGCTGACCTTTGACCCAAAGGAAATAAATATAGTGAAATATAATGAGTCGTATCATAGGAGTATGTGTGTGGAGCAAAATGGACACAAGCCAGAAACTATTTACTGCTATTGTTTATTAAGGAAGACTTTTGAGTTTCTATTATAAATTGGTTGTAATTGGCCTTTTTCAGCATATATATATTATATATAATACACACACACACACACACACACACACACACACACACATATATATATATACACACACATACATATATTGTTGTTGTTGTTGTTAGGTGCTGTCGAGTTGGTATCTGACTCATAGCGACCCTCATAGGGTTTTCAATGGCTGACTGTTTCCAGATTGCCTTGGGAGTAGATTGCCAGGTCTTCTCCCATTTTTGCGGTGCTGGGAATTGAACTAGGGACCTCAAAGACTGCCATGCAGCACTCTACCAACTGAGCTAAATCCCAGCCCTCTCTATATACATACATACATATATATATATATATATATATATATATATATATACACACACACACACACACATACACACACACACATATACATGTATATACATGTATATGTATATATACATATATATACATATGTGTGTGTATATATATATATATATATATATATATATATATTTGTTGTTGACCTATGGTTTATACTACAAGCTATTCTAAGAAAAGGCTCAATTCTTTCTCTTTCCTTATATTCACAGTATTGCTGAAAATATTCAGTATTTACTGAGTACATCAAATAGTGCAAGCTTAATTCCTCTGGGAAAATACAGAACCCAAGTCCAGGTACTGATAGGCTACCCCAATAGAGATATGAAACAGGTGTTAAAAATACTGTCATGATCTTATAAAAATGTTGAGGCTGACAGCATGGAATTTGGTAATTGACACAGATATAATTGCTAAAACTATGGAAGTGACTGAGAGAACCCTGAGGGGAGAACTGTACAGATGAAAAGACATGAGGTGAAATTTGATAAATATGAGTACCATGTTGGTTGTTGTGATGAACACAGAAAGACACTTTAATTATACTAATTGTAGAGCCAAATAAATAAATACATTCAATAAATTAGTGAAGTGGAAGTTTTTTGTAAGTGGCTTTTTCTGGCTTTTTCTTGTTTGGTCCATCACTTACAGAAAATGTCAAGTGATTCTGAAGACCACCTGGAGTTGCTTTAACTTCAATCCCCTGAGAAGCCTTAAAAGGTCAAGTATCATCTCCTACTGCTTCTGGGCTACCTTTACATCATCCTGAGTTCCTAGTTAATCTTCCTTATTCCTGT
>VMDO01008775.1:28038-81763 GCA_007922755.1 Pedetes capensis
GAACCTAAATTTGCACATATATAAAGAAGTAACGTGTGTGTTAATTACTAATAATTAGTGCAACAAAATACTAAAAGCTTTAATTGAGGTGATGTATTCCACCTCAAGCAGTAAGTTAAGATAAAAATGAATAAATTTTAAAAAGATCAAAATTATGTCATTTGCTGGAAAATGGATGGAACTAGTGATTATCATTTTTAATGAGATAAGTGAGATCCGGAAAGAAAATATCCCATGTTTTCTCTCATATGTGTACACTGCATTTCAATGTATATTCAATATTTTAATGTATATGTCATGAAATTAGAAGGGGGACCATGGAGGGAGAAAGGAGACTAAAGACAGAGGGAGGTGATAATAAAAACAAGTAATGGGGGTAACTTGTTAGGTAATAACAACATTGGGGGAAAGGAAGAGAAATACCATATGTTTTGTTCTCAAAGACAAGATCTGGATATATATATATATATATATATATATATATATATATATATATATATATATTTGTTGTTGTTGTTAGGTGCCGTTGAGTCGGTATCTGACTCATGGCGACCCTCTGTACAACAGGGGAAACTCTATTGTCAGTGCTTCTCTGCTGTTCATAGGGTTTTCAATGGCAGATTGATTTTTGGGAGGGGGTTGCCCGGTCCTTCTCCCAAGCCTACAGCTTCTGGTGTTCCCTGGTGGTCTCCCATCCAAGTACTAACCAGGCCTGACTCTACTTAGCTTTCGAGATCTGACGGGATCGGATGCCACAGGGCTACCACTGCAGGCAATTATACATATATATATATATATATATATATATATATGTATATATATATATGTATACATGTATATATGTATATATAAATATATATGTATACACACACACACACACGCATATATACACACACACATATATATATGATGTTAGGCACTGTCAAGTCAGTGTATAATTCATAGTGACCCTAAGTACAACAGATGAAATATCATTGCAGTGCTTCTCTGCTATACATAGGGTTCTCAATGGCTGATTTTATTTTATTTTATTTTATTTTAGCAGGGGGAGTGGGTTGCTGGGTCCTTCTCCCAAACCTACAGCACCTGGTGTTCCCAGGCGGTCTCCTATCCAAGTACTAACCAGGCCCAACCCTGCTTAGCTTCTGAGATCTGACGGGATTGGACACCACAGTGAAATGGCTGCAGGCTTATGTACATGTGTATATACACACACACATAAGTACACATGTGTACACATACACATAAGACATGCAAGCAGAAGGGGGATTATAGGTGGGGAAGAAGAGGATCAGCTGGGGTGGGTCATGACACAACAATGGAGGAGGTTATCATATGCGTGTATGGAAATGCCATAATGAAATTCATTAAGTTGTACACTAGCTAAATAATCACTAATAATTTTTTAAGGAATAAATTCCTGTCTCCTCTATTATTTTATTCTGTGAGGACCCAATGTGTTAGCTGTTGTCCATTCAGATTAGAAATGGCATACTACTAAATCCACTGAATCCTGTGCTAATCTCATCCAGAAAAATCCTCATGAACACACTCAGAAACTATATTTATCTGGGTACCTCTTGGTTGATTGAATTGACACTTAAAATTAACCATCACAGTAAGAATGGACACTGAGCTTGTTTCTCAAATAATATGCAGTTTAATGTGAGAGGCAAGTAAAAAGATGACCATTCTGCCTTTATTCATTAGAAGTTAGAATGAAGAAGAGAAATTAAAGACTTCAAAAGGATGGGGGTAAATGGTCCCTTTAACTAAAGGTAGTATGATAAGGTGGAAGAACATAACTGGGGAGGTAGAAGTTAAAAACCTGAAAGATACCATACAAGTTTTGTTCTGCAGTTAAGATATTTATTCTGAATAAATTAATATGTCCACAACATTACTAGATCAGCAAGTTTAAATCTATAGAAGCTATCAAAGCTAAAGGGGAACACTCCCACATTATCTTAATCAGCTAGAAAGTCTATAACATAGATAGATGGAAATTCACACCACCTCCCACCACATACACACACAACTTTGTGTAAGTTTGCAAAATAATGAGGAATTGATTTAGGATGTATTACAACCTTGGAAGCCTGCAGCCATAGCACTGTGGCATCAGATCCTGTCAGATCTTGGAAGCTAAGCAGGGTCAGGGCTGGTTAGTACTTGGATGGGAAATCACCTGGGAACCCCAGATACTATAAGCTTGGACCCAGCAATCCACTCCCCAAAATCAATCCACCATTGATTACTGTATAAGAAGCAGAAAAATCACTGACAATATTGTTTCACCTGTTGTACATAGGATCGATATGAGTTGGACACTGACTGGACAGTACTTAACAACAACCACCACCTTGAAAAAGTCACTTTAATTTTTTTCTTCAGTAAAATTAGTGCTTAAGTCTAAGAATTCTTCTAACACTAGCATTCATTATGAATGTACGCCATATTTTTTTCTCTATGCTCCTTCTTCTGTCCCCACTAAACCTTGAGAATATCCATATAATATACAATAAAATCAGTAAGGTCAATATAATGGAAATAAAGTTTTATGTCAGTTTGCTATGGAATATGGCACATATGAATCATACTGCACTGAGAAGAACATCACTGAGCAACCCAACTAATTCTCCTCCTTAAGCTGGAAAGGCCATCTTGCTTTCTATTTTTCCTACAATTGGATGACATTTCAGCTGTTGTACAAGCACCAGGTAGCTTCATGAAAGCCCATTGTAGTTGTATAAGTAACACTTATGCATTCCCATCTCAATGCCTACCAACTTTAGTTTTTTAAGTAAGAGATGCAGTTAGTTCCTAACATGCTGAACAGCATTTGGTGATAGTAAAATATCCTGTGCTACACAGAGTGGGTACTAGTGAAATTTTTAATAATGTGGCTCAAATTCATTTGCTTAATTAAAAGTTAAATTTAAATGTAGTAGTATTTAGCATGTGATCCTATGTTAAAGAGTGCCAAAGATCCATTAGGTGTCACCTAATTTATATCAACAACAAATACCCTTCACATTGGATAAAAAATTTTGAGTAAACCTGAAGCAGAAAATGACAACAGGTTTTAGTATTTTTGATCAAATTAAAAAATATTGTGACATGGGTCACTGACTAAAAGTATGTATTTAATTAATATGACTCTCACCTTCTAATTACATAATACTGCAGTAATATAAAACCTGATACCAATACAAATTAAGGTGTTTTATAATATGATAAACGATTATAATAGGAAAATATAATCCAAATAGGAAAAGTGAAGCTGAATGTATGTGAACTTTTCTGAAAGAGATGGATGAGCATCTCTGTATGAAATATTCAAGACTATACAGGAAACTATCTCCTCAGAGAAACAAGAAAATTCAATTCCATGGTTAAATTAAAATTAGAATAAAATGGCTCTGTAAAACACATATACACAGACGTTTATTTATCTTTAGTGAGTTTAAGTAGTTTACTAGTCACAGTAACAGAGCCTTTTCATCTGTGTGTTTCTTTTCCCTTGTTTGCATAAATATTTGAAATTATTGCCCCGATCATTATTTCTGGACCAATGTTGATTTTTTCTTTTAAATTCACAGACCATATTTTCTTACCTTCTCCAAACTTAATGTAAATAATTTATTACTTTGTGAAACAGCATAAGTCAATCTAAGATTTAAAACTATAATTGACACTTTGCAATGTCAGGACCCAGAGTCCAGAATTTTAAAAAATTTTATTCAAATCTAGAAATTTTGTTTCCTTCTTATTTTACAGTTAGTTATTTAACTAAATTCTGCCCTTTGTTTTGAATATTGCTAACATGAATTAAGTTACTATATAGTGAACACTACTGTTCTAAGAGGGCTGGGATTTAGCTCAGTTACTAGAGTGTTGTGCTGTAGTCTCTGAGGTCCCAAGTTCAATTCCCAGCACTGAAAAAATGGGAGAAGGACCTGGCAATCCACTCCCAAGGCAATCCTGAAACAGTCAGCCATTGAAAATGCTATGAGGGTCACTATGAGTCGGACACGACTTGATGGCACCTAACAACAACTGTTCTAAGAAATTTATATAGTATCTGATATCCTATATTTTTACAAATAACATTTTATCATGATCTTCATGTTAAATATTAGAGTATCAGCAACCTATCCAAGTTACTATAGTTACTATAGTTACTATAGTTCACAAAGTCTTAGATCCAAGGTTGAAAATTTTACTATAAGCCCAACTCCTAAGTACCACTTCAAGTTTTTAAATAGTTCAAACATTATATTAATGATTTAAGTAAACAATGTTTATTTCCTCCAAAATAGTAATATGGATTTGTAAAAGATACTTGGTAATTTAGGGCCAATGACACAGACCATACTTTATTAAGGCTCATCTGAGCCCTCCTGTCATGAGGCCTTATTGTTAGTCCTTTTCTTGCTGAGCCTGTGTAATTTTAGCAAAATTCTGCTAAAAATCCTAAGTCAGTTTAGGAAGAATCATTCACCATTGATATCTGACCATTCTTGATATCAGGATAGAATTCCTCACCCAGCTAAATCCCTCACACAACTGATATCTGATTAACCTCTGCCTGCATTCAGCAAGAATCTAATTTGTTCAGTTAATAATAATCCTCCTATTTTAATGTTTCCCATCCAACAATGCCACTCCCTAGTCCTTTGCTATATATCCTTACTTTTATGTTAAAAATTAAAGCCAGTACTATATTGAGTCCTTTATGATAGTATTGGGGCTGGGATTTAGCTCAGTTGGTAGAGTGCTGTGCTGCAGTCTCTGAGGTCCCAAGTTCAATTCCCAGCACCACAAAAATGGAAGAAGGACCTGGAAATCCACTCCCAAGACAATCCCGAAATGGTCAGCCATTGAAAACCCTATGAGGGTCAGTATGAGTCGCATACCGACTGGACGGCACCTAACAACAACAAAAACAACAACAACATGATAGTATTGTATTTCCTGAATAAAATCTGATTTTTGCTAGATTCTCTATGGTTAAGCTCTGGGATTTTCTTTAACACTACACATACCAGGCTGAGAAACAGGAGCAAAGGAATGAATTTTGAAGATAATATAACAATTTATATCTTCAATTTTTTCCTGCCCTCAACAAGAAGATGCTTTGCATAGAAATTTTTAGAATGTGATCATTTGTTTGAAATACTAGGAGAGTTGTGGTGATTTTCTCTGGCAATAGTCCTACATTCAAGAAGAGATAGTGATTGTTTATTAACTTCTTCTTTGCACAGCTGTGATGAACTGCATCTTTTAATCTACATGTGGGCACAGCCTGAAAAATTATAAGACCAACCTGAAGCCACCTTTGGACCTAGTCTTTCCCACCAGTACTTAGCCACTTTGATTAGGATTTGCTGTGGCAAAAATAATACAATTACCTTCCTGTTTTCTAGCTTTGGGTAGCAGGAAATTTCTGTGGAAAAAACTATTTTTGATCCCTAATCCCATCTCTACAGGTAAACCGGTGTTTTCACTGGTAGTGTTCCTATGGGAGTGTGACTGTATTGTTCAAAACTGCATCTCATGAAGCAGTCACAAAAGATTATCAAATATCACTTTAAATACTAGAATAACAAAGGCGGAGTTTATCTTGCATTTGATAACAAGTCTTTTGTGATTTCTCTTGTGTGCTAAAGAAACCATTTACATTAATTGCAGTGAAACAAATCACCAAATCCGATTTAGCAGCAGGTATTAGACAGACAAATTTTCACCAGCAACATTTGTAAAAAGAAAATGTATAACTTGTGAGTTCATAGATTTTGGCTTTTTATCACAGATGATTAAATTATAATTTTTGAAGACCAAGAGAAGCCCATTCAATCTTACCAAAATGCTCTTAAAACAGTCTAAGTTTTTTCAATGACATGATTGGGAAATGTATTCCATTGCCCAAGGTCCTACAATAGACATTTTCCCATTATTTTCCACAAGATCTAATAGAGCCTTCTTGATTTCAATCAGGTCAGACATCCTGTCAGAGTCCAATCTTGACACATCAATGACAAGGCATATCAGAGCAGTCAAAAGTTTACAACATGTAATAAAAACTGAACTAAAGTCAAGCATGCAATCCTCTCATGGGCCAACGGGGATTCTGGGCAACTAGTGATTTGTAGGCTCCATTACATCCCAAACGTTCGATGTATCTAGCCCTTGGCAGGGTGTCAAGGACAAGAAATAATCAGTCTTTAGAGATCACTTTTGAAATGCTACGCACTCTGCTTCCTTCAGGTGAATCATTCCTTCCATGTTGTCAGGATGCACTGATGAAAGCTGACGACTTTCAATAGCCTGTGACAAGTGAAGCATCCACCTCACCGTATGCAGAGAAAATGATATTGTGAGCACAGCTTTCACCAGGTGTGCTGTGAGTGATGAGCTAGTCATCCTAGTGAACTCTTTTTCCAGAGCCAAAAGTAAAAACCAGGAGGATGGATGGGATCTGTTACCCCAGAACAAAATTAGTAATGTAGTTTAAAGCTCTTAGTTGGTTATAACTTGGCCACACTTCATTGCATAAAACAGAATGTGTGTTGCAATGAGCCAGAAGAAGAGGTTGGTTTTACACACACACACACACACACACACACACACACACACACACACACACAGCGGAACAAAGAAGAAAGAAAAAACATAAAGGAAGATTGTTCATTTTAAAGTTACTTTCTTTGTATTGTGGGACAGGAAACAGAATAATAGAAAAATTACTAATTGAACTAGCTGTGGTGGCATGGTACAATATGCCAGGGATCCCTAACCCTGGTACTTGTCCATGGCCTATTAAGAACCAGGCCACACAGCAGGATCTTGGTGGTTGGTGACCAAAGCTTCATCTGTATTTATAGTCAATCCCTTCTGCTAATCTACAGAAACCATCTTCTGACACAAAACCCATAGAAAAAATGTCTTCCATGAAAATGGTTCCTGGCGCCAAAAATGTTGGGGACCAGTAGCATACTGCTATAATCCCAGCTCTCAGGCGCGTGAGGTAGGAGGATCACAAGTTCAGGATCAGCCTTGTCTACATAGAAGACTCTGTCTCAAAAATAAATAAACAAATAAAAAAGAAAAAATCTGATTGTTTATTATCAAGCTACTTTAAGTCACGCATGTGTGTGTGTGTGTGTGTGTGTGTGTGCGTGTGTGTGTGTGTGTGTGTGTGTGTGTGAAGGACTAGGGCAAAGAACTGTAGGCATTATATCAATTGAAACTATCCTGTTTGGGAAATCAGCTACTATCTCTCTAATACTGATTTCTCTGAAAGTCAGATAAAGAGCTTAGTTCCAGGTAGGGATGTGGGACTTCAGCATGACTAAAACCAGTTTGTTTTTTAGCCTATTTGCCAAGTCCTAGTACAGGTGCTCAGTCCTAAACATGGTCACCTATAATTTTATTTAACAGAAACAAATTGGGTCTTCATGCTGAATCTCTAGATTCTGAACAATAGACTAATATCAGATATCTGGAAATAATGTGGGAGTAGATGACATGACCATTGAGGTGCCAATTAAGGTGGTATTTTTATCTTAATGACTTTTAACCTTCTTTACAGATAACATGTTTTTGTTGTTGTTGTTAGGTGCTATTGTCCAGCCCGACTCATAGCAACCCTGTGTACAACAGCTGAAACACTCCCTGACACTGTGTTATGCCTGACAATATTGTCAGTTTTTATCTGCTATTCATAGGGTTTTCCATGGCTAACTGTTTTGGGAGTGGGCTGCTGTATCCTTTTCCCAAACCTTGTTGTTGTTGTTGTTGTTGTTGTTGTTGTTAGGTGCCTTTGAGTCGGTATTGGAATCATAGCGACACTTATAGGGTTTG
The DNA here is from genome assembly GCA_007922755.1 of Pedetes capensis. Classification (NCBI taxonomy): domain Eukaryota; kingdom Metazoa; phylum Chordata; class Mammalia; order Rodentia; family Pedetidae; genus Pedetes; species Pedetes capensis. The sequence goes on from VMDO01008775.1 coordinate 35,905, forward strand.
CAATGGCTGACTGTTTCGGGATTGCCTTGGGAGTGGATTGCTAGGTCCTTCTCCCATTTTTGCAGTGCTGGGAATTGAACTAGGGACCTCAGAGACTGCAGCGCAGTGCTCTACCAACTGAGCTAAATCCCAGCCCTCCCCCAAACCTACAGCACCCAGTATTCTCAGGAGATCTCTCATCCAAAGACTAACCAGGCCCAACTCTGCTTAGCTTCCAAGATCTGACAGTTTCAGATGCCAGGGTGTATGGCTGCACGCACAGCTAATATAGGCTGCCTCAAGTACAACCTTAAACAAATAAATGAAAAACAGGTCAAGATTTCTGCTGGTTTACTTTCTACATCATCGTAAGTGGAGTTCTACCACTCATTTGACATAAAAACTAGATGGCCTGGTGCAGAAAATGGTGTCACAATTCCAAGTAATTGCAAAGCTTTTTTATCTTAGAATCCCACAGCATCCAAGTCAACATTCTGACGAAAAACCCAGAAGATTCTGGTTTGAAGATCTGAAATAATAAGGCGTCTATATTCTGAGTATCTCAAAGATCTTATGTTTTAAAACAATTTCACATAATTGTTCTTATTATATCTGCAAAGAGAGCTGTTATTGATTTTCAAATAGCAACTTCTTTTTCTCATGTTATACCTAAATTGTTTTCACTCACTAGAATTCCAATTATTTCAACCATTAAACTACAATAGTTTAAATTTCTACTATAATTATCATACTTACTGAAAAATTCTATATTTTAAGAATTTATTGCGTATTTTCCAGTTACTATAGGACTCTAGTTTTAGCTTCTGTCATCATATGGAATTGTTGTTAGGTGCCATCAAGTGGAGTTGGACTCATAATGACCCTATGTACAACAGAACGAAACAGTACCTGACACTGTGCCATGCCCTGCACAATGTCAGTGCTTCTCTGCTACTCATAGGGCTTTCAATGGCTGATTGTTTCAGGATTATTTTGGAAGTGGGCTTCTGGGTCCTTCTCCAATTTTTGTGGTGCTAGGAGTCAAACAGGGTTCTGGCTTGCAAAGCAGCACTCTACTAATTGAGCTAAACCCCAGCACTTTCATATGGAATTAATTCACTATAATTTGAGATTAGAAATTAGATGCTGAGATTAAGGAAAAGAAGATGTAAAGGTGCAATTTAACATTTCCAGTTTTTAGAATAATGTGTAAAGAAGTGTGCTGATAAAGGAGATAGAAAATAAAGATTCATATCATATCAACTAGTTAGACTCTATTAGACGATTTCTTATTTTAACTTAAAGCAATTGTACTAATGTGAGAATGTAACACTTTTATTTCCTAAGAATTCAATTCTGATTCATAAAAATTACATTGATTAAAAATATTGATTATTAAACTTGATCCAAGAATTGAATCTTATATTTCCAATAACCAATTATATATGTGTATATGTGTATGTGTGTGTGTGTGTGTGTGTAGGTATGTATAATCTTCTATAAATTTTTAATTAAAATATATTTTGAGTCTTTACTATAAAAAACTTACTAAATATTTTATGAATTGTTGCAGATGAAGCATAATACTGAATTCTGAATGACAGGAAAGCATTTAAGTGTAAAAGTCAGTTTGAAAAGTAAACAGATCCTAAATTGTAGACAATCATTTCTGCTATTAAATCATCTTTAATTACTTTTATTTTTAGAATATAAAGCATACAATTTTCTTTTTAAATATTGAATGATTCTTTGTGCAAATGTTTCTTTTATGTGTTTTAATATCCTAAATAATGTGGAATAATATAAGACATTCATGTTAGAGTTATTTGACACACATGTAAACTATAAGGTAGAATTTTGGGTTGCATATGCCTTTCTTTTAAAAGTTACATAACTGCATAAAAAGAAATACATCTACATTTATATGTATATGCACAGACATATGCATGTATGTGTAATATGTGTATACATACATAGGTATACACATATATGCACTCACATAAAGAATTATCTATACCATAAGGATTTCCAAGAAAATCTGCACAATTTTAACTTTCATTATTTACCACTTTTATATTTATCATTGTAAGGAATGAACTGTTTCCTAGTACTTTTTTTCCCTCAGGTACTTTACAAATATCATCTATGCTTGTTTTCTGACTCATTTTGATATTCCTTCCCCACTGCTTTTTTTCTCATATTTCTGAACCCCTCCCCCATAAAAGTCATTGTTATTTGGTGCCATGGAATCATAGGAATGTATGTACATAGTGACCCTATGTACAACAGGTAAAACACTATTGTCAGTGCCTCTCTAATATTCATAGGATTTTCAATGGTTGATTGTTTTTAGGGAGTGGGTTGCCAAGTCCTTCTCCCAAGCCTACAGCACCTGATGTCCCCAGGTGGTCTCCCATCCAAGTACTAACCAGGTCTGACCCTGCATACCTTCCAAGATTTGACAAGATTTGACACCCCATATACATACACAATGAGAACTGTCCCAATTTACAATTGTATCCTGCTCATCTGGACTAAATAATTCCAACACAAATCAGCATGTTTGAAATAAAGACTTGTGGCAAATATCTAAATTTGCAATCTATCATCACATTAAAACACAAATGGATGTTGTTTTTGAATGTGTTAAAAATGGGGTATTTTTAATTAAAACATCACAGATTGAATATGCATGTTTACATACAACTTGTCCTTAAGCCTACATAAACAGTTTAAGAATTTTAAAATATATTACCGAACAATAAAGAAAACAGAAGAGTAAACACACACATCAATCAAATTTAGACAATGCTGAAACAACAGACAAGTGATGAGACTTAGCAAAGAAAAGATGATACTTCTAGAAACAGAGTGGAATCAACAAGAATCCCACCTTTGAAAGGGTCAGGAATTGAAGCAACAGATAACTCTAAATGAAAATCTTCAAATGGAGCACTGGGAATCAGCAAAGGCCTGAAACCCTTGAATCCGGGTAATGATTTCTACCTAATGATGAGGAGGCCTGGATATTGGCCATCTGAGGAGATTCACTTGGAGAGACCCTATACTTGGAGAACTGAGTAAAACTGAGAATGAGTTTAAGAACTCAATACAGAAAGTGAAGGTAGAATTCTTTGTATTTATTTGTAACACATTGTTCTAAGCAAAAATATTAGAGAGCATATGAGAAACAATTAGTAGATCCCTGCGTGTAGGGGAAGTTCCACTAGGACAAATTCTCTGTATTCTCAGTGGATAGTAAGAATTGATAGCTGGCAAACCTTGTTTACGTGCAAACAGCCTAACATCACCTTTGCAGTCCCTTCAATGTAAATATAAATGGTAGATAAAAATCAGCAGACATTTAAGGAATGTTGCTGATATGAAGAAAGACAAAAGAGAAAAGAAAAGAAAAGAAAAAGCAATAAGCATGTGAGCAAAAACACATAAAAGAACCAAAGAGTGGTAGATTGTCTATTTTGCAGGCATAAGACCCTGGGTTAAATTCCAAACATTTAAAATAAATAATAATTTTAAAAAGCCAAAGAAATAAAGAGCAATTTTGAGGAAACCAGGACCATGTAGGAACTAGTAGGAGCCTTCAAGAAGACTGTTGATCTTAAGGGAACAGAGATGCCATTTAGTAAGGGTTACAAATAAAATGAAATAAAATAAAACAAATCACTACAGGAAAAAATTCAAACAATAAGAACAGATTTCTGGAAATTATAAATGAAATGAAAAAAACTCAAAAACAACTATCCCTCCACACCCACTACAACGAACGTAGAGAAAAATGAAGGATAAAGTTAAGGATATGTTTAAGAAAGTTTGAAAAAAATAGAAAAAGTGACACTGAATAATAGGAAGAAAAAAGATTTTAAAATATTAATTCATGCATTTCAACATTTAACTAATATAGAAATAGGCAAGAGATAAATAGAAGGTAAAAATGAAATAAATAATATGAGAACATTTTCTTAAGCTAAAGGGAATAACACTTCATTAAAGTCATATTCAATGCATACCTAATATAATAAATAAAAGAATGTAATAAAAATATTTTTCAATTAAATTTCAGAATCATAGGAAGTAAAATAAGACTACAATTTTACAAAATGGAAGAAAATATTTATATATTGAGGATCCCAAATGAGAACAGCATCTGACTTTTTAACAGTATTGTAAATAGAAGACAATGGAATAATGACTTCTTAATTATGAGGAAAAATGACTTTCAGTCAAGAATTCTACATCAAAACAGTCAAGATTGAGATATGTAATGTGGTAAAACAGTTCCAAAAATGTTCAAAAGACCAGCAAAATACTTTCCAAAGGCTACTGACCAAGAAGACCTTAACATCCCTCCTGGCTAAACTAAAATTTAGACCATCTTCTTCCCCACTTTAGGTCTCTGACCTCCTTTTTCTTAGAGCACTTACTTTAGAAAAGTTGTCATCTGTGAATTATTTCTCTGCCTCTTTGAGACATAAATCTTTTTAAAAGACTGAGCATTTTTTATAGCCCAGAAATTTCTTTCTTGAGGACCTAAGAGCCATCTCCTTGAAGTTTAATCAGAGTGAAGTTTAATCATGAAGGGAGATTGTGCCCCTGTCTCTCAGTTTCTCAGCAGGTGCCTTCCTCTAAGATGTAAAACTACCTCTTGTCATAAAGATATGAGGAGTTAATTTTCTTTTGAACAGAGCCAATTAGCAAGCACAGATGGTCTGTGATCCCCCTCACCAAATTCTTAAAACAATCCCCAGCCTTTTGTTTCAGTGGAGTTGAACTGAGATTGAGTTTTAGACCTGTTCTGCTATTGTAATACCCTTGAGTTAAATCTTTTTTGTCTGTTTAAATTTCTCCAGGGCAATTTGTTCTTTGGCACACTATTGAACATGTTTGAAAAGAAGGTGTAACAGATAGCATCTAAAGTAGGATATATACAGGAGAGAGCCAAATAGAAACCCCGTCTGATGGTAAAAGAAATCCCAAATACAAAGTACCAGAGGCTGGGAGTATGAGAAAGTGAAGGGAGAAAAAGATGGTAGCTTAGTTACCTTAGCAAACTACAGTAGTCTGGGTGCTGACAGTTCCTGGTGAGAGCCTGTCACCTGGCTTGCAAAAGCTGCCTTCTCATTGTTTGCTCACGTGGTCTTCCCAGGAGAAAGGGATTAGGGGGACAGATTGAAAGAGAGAGAGAGAGACAGAGACAGAGACAGAGACAGAGAGAAAGAGACAGAGAGAGGGAGAGAATATGAGAATATAAATATGAACTTGGCTTCTGCTTCTTTTAAAAATCACTAACCTCATCATCGGGGCTGGTATTTAGCTCAGTTGGTAGAGCGCCGCTCTGCAGTCTCTGAGGTCCCGAGTTCGATTCCTAGGGCCTCAAAAATGAGAGAAGGACCTGGCAACCCACTCCCAAGGCAATCCCGAAACAATCTGCCATTGAAAACCCTATGAGGGTCGCTATGAGTTGGACACGACTCGAGGACACCTAACAAAAACAACAACAACAATCTCATCATTGGTTCCACCTTCATAACTTAATGTAAACCTAATTATCTTCCAAGGGCCCACCTCCAAATACAATCACATTGGAGATTAGAACTTCAACATATGAATTTGTCCACTGGGGAGGGAGACAAAAACATTAAGCCCATAGCAGAAAGTTTGAGAAGGGAGAGAGTACACAAATAGAACCAGTAAATTTCTAGATGAGTTTTCATGTTGAGAGATGTACAGTTTTATCTGAGAATTTGGTGCTGAATTAGTGCTAGAGTATATAGAAAACTCAGTCCAAGATGTAGTTAGCCAATTATTAAACACAATAAAAATAGGTGTACAAGAAAGACAATATAAAAGCAATGCCCTAGCTACCTCCACTCTGAATATTTGTGCAGACAACATATTATATATGCTGTATAAGTATAGATATAGCTAATATTATAATATTGATATGTTGATAGGAAATGAAATAGGGAATATACCTTTAAGTGTTAGACACAAAAGAGGCAAATCCTTAACTGCCATAATAGGAGTAAAAAGTTAATGTGTAAACTTTAAATTGATAAATACCAAAAGTGATGATACAGACAGTTTATGGTCAGTTCAGGGACTTAAGGTAGAAGGCATGAGTCTGGAATATAATTGTTTTTCCTTATAAACCTAGAAGTATTATTTGAATTTTTAAATGGCAGGTGCATAAAATTGAAATATAATCAAAACATGATTATGTGAGGCAGAAAACCATATGCTTGCCAAAAACGGAAATTTTAAAAAAATCACAAAGTAAAGGACAAAAAATGGGAGAAAAAGGAAAGTTGAGAAAAAAAGACATGTACAGGAAAACATTTAAAAATTAAGAAGTGAATTTTCATGTGAATAATCACATTTTTGTGTGAATAACCATTAGCCTTGATCAGTACTGGACTAACAAAAAGCAACTTAAACAGATTAGAACACAAGTCAGAATTGCAACAAACTGCACTTACTTATTGAGTCACAGTTGGACTTAGCATTTTGTGATTCACAACCTTCTTACCACCATCACCCACCTCTATAGTTCTGATCAAATATATTATGGAATCATTATGAGATCTTTAAACCTTCTCTCCATATAAACATTTTTGTCCCTAAATGAGCTATTTTAAGAATTCACCAACCTCCTAAAACCTTTAACAATCATACTCATTATCAATAATGAACCTTACCTTACAGAGAAATTGCACACTGTCAAATCACAACTCTCTTTCTCTCTCTTAAATTCTACACCTTCAAATATATTTTAATTTTCACCTATGCATTCTCCTTATCTCTTTACACAGGAATGTTTGAAAACTGGAATCACTATATCCCTTCTACCCTCCTCATGGTCACTGTAGAGTTCCTTGTTGAAGTACAAAGCACTAAGAAAAATCTAGCTTCTGTTGACTGTGTAAAATCTGCTAGTGCTCAAGAATATGAGTTGAAACACCTCACATTCAGCTGTTAGGAAAGCATTAGAAAGACATATACAAGTATTTCTATTATTCAAGCATTTTCCACATTACATATTTTTCCAAACCCACACAATCTAATGGCAATCTTCACCTCCATTATTCAGTAATGTTGATAAAGAGGAAAATGGGAAAGCTTTGACTTTGACGTTGCACAAGAAGACAAAATATTCTTGAAGATGCTGGACATCTTTTACATATACTTTCAGCAAATTCTGGAAGTTCAGAAATCATTTTGGTAACAGGAATATTTGATTAGTTCACAGTTATTCCTTCCAAGATGCCCATTTTTCTAGACCTCATCCCTTAATTTTCATGGCTCTCACTCAGATTTATTTTTAATTTCTTCATCTTCACTAGTCCTTTTCTCTTAACATACATAAGTACTCAAGTATCCCAAGATAAAACAGCATTGCAGGCTCTTCTTCCAGAAATTTTCCTCCCACCAATGAATTCTGTATATTTCACCTCATAAATATGTCTTTAGTCTCTCCTCTCATATAAATCCTCATCACTCCCACCCCTTTCTTCTTGTCATTATAATTACTGCAATAATCTTCTCATTGATTCCCTGGTTGAGTTTTCCCCTCCAACTCCATTTCACAAATATCTTTCAGTAGAGCTTCAGATCCACCTACTCAATTGTTCATTAGACATACTTATATATCCCACAGACATTGCAATTCAATGTATCCAAAGTGAAATCATATATCCCTCATATGCCTGTTCATTTTCCTCTCCACATTAAACCAGTAAATGTCACTGTACATAACTGGCCAAGTGGACTTCTTATCCTTTACTTCATTTTCCTCTTATGGTCTACATCCTAATAGTCATCAAATTATAAAAATTCTATTTTGTAAATGTCTTTCAAATCTATGTCTCTCAATTCCCACTGGCACTCTTTTTATTTAGAAAAATGATTATTTCCATTTGGATTTCTAAAATAACTTCATGGTTGTATTTCTGCCACCAGATTTATTTCTTATCTGCCCATTCTCCTGAGGAGAATATAGTGCCTTTGTAGTGAATTACATGAAAAATAACCATGACTCTATGCTTTCTCAGTTTAAAATGATTTGACAGCTCCATATTGACTTGGGGACAAAGCTCTAACATCCTTTGTCTGTTTTGTAAGTGGATAGTCCTTAGCTTACTCTCTTCATCTGCCACTTCAATATTTCATTTTATAACAATTATTCTTGCTCAATACTAAAAATATATAATTTTTACTTTTAAATTAGCTATATTAGAATAAATATATTTACTTTTATAGGCAAAAAAAGAGCACTTAATATTTTAAAATGTAGTCAGTTTTAGGCATATTTTACATTTCTTTTCAATTCTACAGACACTTGTCATTGTACTGATTTTTTCCTGATACATTTTTGTGATTATTTTGAACTGTTGAGCATGCTCTTGAAATGTACTGCCATGAATATTATTATGTAATTCATTGTTTGATAAGCTATTTGCAGTTGTCTTAACAAACTTACCACACATGGTAGCTTAACATAATGTCAAATGACACTTTTCAAAGTTGTTAGTTTTGTAAAAGTACACGCAAATGTATAAATGTACCCATCTAATACCAGTGGATTTCATATCATTATTCTGATGGGAAAATGTACACTTAACAGTTAACTTACTTAAACACTTAACTGTTTAGGTTACTTGTTTTCCATATGTTCAAAATGCAGTCTAAATTATTCTTTGTATATAACCAAAACCCAAGCCCAGCACATGCCTGTAATCTCAGTGACAAGGGAAAGTGAGACAGGAGGATAGCAAGTCTGAGGCCAGAGGCAGCCTGTGCAAATTAGCAAGACCCTGTCTCAAGATAAAAAAATTAAAAAGAGTCTAGAGGTACAACTTGCCTAGCATTTGCAAGGTCAAATTCTTTGTTTTATTTTCTTTGGTGGATTTCTACCTTTGTTACCAAATTGCTTTCCCCTGCATGTGTAGTTAGCACTCTATCTAAAATATGCATTGTTCTGAGATCAGACTGACTTAGTTTTATATACAGTGTGCTAGGAAGCCTTGTGTTCTGTTCCCCCCTATTGTCTTCTGTTTTCTTATTATATCTACTGCTGTGAGGAAGAGTTGGGCTCACAGACAGATGCAGTCAGTCTTAACAACATGAAACAACATATTCAAGTTTGCATTGTGGGCATATTTACGTAAATGTCATACCTGAAATATTCTAATGTACCTGCTGCTAAAATTAGTATGGTTTGAAGAGAAACAATGTTTTCTAGTGGAAAATAGTAACTAGAAAATGGAAATTATTGCTTTAATTTTCAGTTATTAAACATTGAAAGAGATATTGCATTTTTAATTTCCTTAAAGTCTGCATTGTGAAAGACACTTTAAACTTCTTTCCACATTGGATATTATTTTGTAAAGTGTAATCCAAAAATAAAAGAAACAAATTATGGCAAAGTTATGAATATATGGCTTTGATCAAGTTACTGCTTCTCCCATTATATAGAACACATAGAAAAGAAAAAATATATCATTATTCTCATGTTATATAGATTGGAGATAATCAAAAACTACCAATAACTAAGCCAGTTGCCATGGCATACTCCTATAATTACAGCACTTCAGGAGGCTGAGTCAGGAGTATTGTGAGGAAGTAGAAGCAGTATACACTACTTAATTGGACCTTGTCTCAAAATAAAAATAAAAAATAAAAAGAAGGAGAGGATCTGAAGGTGCAGCTCAGTATAACACTTCCCTAGCATGTAGGAGGCCCTTGTTTCAACCCTTAGTATTACAAAAACAAAAGAAAACAAAACACACAAACAAACCCAAAAACTACCAGAAAATCAGATGCATTTTCTTATTGGAAAAATAATGAAACAATTTCATTAATAGCTAAATTTATTTAGAGCTACACATGATTGCTCATTTCCTGAGAAAACTTTATTTTATCAATTAAAATATTTTGATATTATATGAACTACTTTGAAGCTGATCATTCTGTCTGCTTAGAACTTATAGAATTTTGGGTTCTCAATCTTTGTTTTAAACCTCAAACTTACAAATTTTAGTTTAGGTTAATGGTTTATATGCCTATATAATCAGTTAATTGAGTTCTCATCTATTTGATTGGAGTGAGACTTGTATGTCAACAGACACACCAACAATTCTTTTTGAGCTATTCCTCTTTCCTGGATTTAATTTGGTTAATTAAAGCTATAATTGTTCCATAGAATAGAAATACTTTTTTTCTCTTTTTCTCTGGGATATATTTTTCCAGTGGAAACAATTTACTTAGTAATATACTTATTAAGGTTGGGGTTTAGCTCTGTTGGTAGAGCGCCTGCTCTATCTGCTCTGAGGCCCTGGATTTGATCCCTAGCACCACAAAAGTGGGAAAAGAATCTCTAAATTCTCTAAAGGCCCTGTAAATAGGGCCCTTTTATTCAACTGTTTTGTTATTTTTGCACCTTGTAGGTGGGTATGAGTACCCTTTAACTTCTGAATCAGAAAGCCATCCAATTCTTCATTCTCTTTTAATTTTAAATTTTTTTATTTTTTAAATTCTTCTTGCAAAACATCCAGTTCTTTTCTGAGTCAATTCTCTTGTGTTGTCCAGGCAAGTGCAACCGATAGGAACAAAGTCATGGTCACATTGTTTTTTGCACTTCATTCAAAGATAAAGCTTCTTAGATATAATAACTCCTTTCTAAGTTATCATAGATGATATTTTTCTTAATTATTTCTATCAATGCATTGGCATACATTACTAACCTAGTCTCTAATAAGAATCTTCTTGCTACCAAACACCTGTCCAGTACCATAAATTTTAATGTATCAGTTAAGGAATCACCCAGTCCAGTATTAAGGTGGGTATCAGTCATGAGAGGACCAGTTACTCTGTAGAAAAGAACTTCAAAATCTCAGTGTCTTGAAACAAAATTGCCTTTGTTTTATTTATGAAATGTATTACATCACATGTCACTCCAGGGGCTCTTTTCCAGGCTAATGAAAATTCCATTTTACCACATTAACAGAGTTAAATGAAAAATAAAAGATGATGGTAATCAAAGCATTAGCTCCTAAAATTTAAGTTCAGAATCACATGAGCCATGTAAGCTCACAATTTTTACTGCTGAAAGTAAGTACCATGATGTACAGTACTGAGTTAAATACTATCCTCCCAAAATGCATGCCTACCTGGAACATAAAAATATGAATTTATTTGGAAATAGGATATTTGCAGCTGAAACTAGTTAAAATGAGATCATATTATAAGTATTTATTAGGGTAGCTTCTAAATACAATGATATGTCATTTTTTTAAAATGCACTAAAAGATGTATAGACATATAGTGTCTATATAGGAAGTTATATGAGGATGAAAACAAAGATTAGAGTGATGGATCTACAAACCAAGAGCAAACAAAATTATTGGCAACTGCCAAAAGCTGAGAGCAAGACCTGGGACTGTATCTCCTTTAGAGGCTCCAGAAGGATCTAAACCTGGTTACTCCTTCTTGATTTTGGAATTTTTTCCTTCTAGTCTTTGCAAGAATAAATTTCTATTATTTTAAGCTACCCAATATCTTACAGTGGTAATTTTTTATGGCAGCCTTAGAAAACTAATTCTCTCAGGATGCTTGAATTAAAAAAAAAATGCAGATGAATAAGCTTCCCATAGACAGGACAGCTAATACAACCGAAGTTCTAAGCATAGATTGTTTTTATATTACTATGATTATAATGACAAGATTTTTAAAGTTGGTTTTCCAATTTTAAGTGATGGCCTTAACACTTCTTAAGCACACATTTCCGAAATAAAAAGAAAAACTGAATTAAGCCAGGTTGATCCACAGTGACAATCTACTAAACATTAATAAATGGAATTCACAAAAGCCTAGATATATTTGTGTCATGACAAAATATTTTTATCAGGGAGTCTTGTTACTTTCATGTTTATATAGCTAAACTAAATGCCCTAACCCTGTTGAGCTGCTATAACAAAATATTGTAGATTGGGTAGCTTTAAATTGAAAAATTACTGTATTGGAAAATTATTACATTTATTCTTTATTCTCCTAGTTTTTAATGTTTATGGTACTTATCACAATAGAGATAGTGTTTGAAAAGGGCAATTGTAGAACATATTATTTCTCATTAATGTCAGTACCCAACAGACAACCTATTAGATCAGTCATTCTCATCCTAGAAGGCCATCCCTGTCATATGCTCAATAGTCAGAAGTGAGCAAGGAAGAATTCAGTGGTGGAGTGAAAAGGATTTGCTTTTTAACTTTTGTGAAAATAGGGGAGATTAAAAGGAGAGTGCACTGGATCATAGCCTGGAGACGAGATTCCTTAACAAGGAAAGAAAGGGTATGGCATATTGTATAAATAATATTTTTAAGGACAAACAGCTTGGGCACAAAAAGTTGGACTCCTGGGTATTGGAAAATATTGTTGGTATAATAATCTCTGGGAAAGCAAATACATTTATGAAGCAAATAAAAGGTATCCCAAGCCCATGCTGTAGATCCATCAAATGTCATATCAATGAAAAAGGCAGTCAGTTAGAGAGTTTTAAAATGTGACATAGAAAGCTTTTGAGGTCAATGATGGGAATCACTTCAAAATAGAACATAGAACTAGGGGATGAGAGCTGAAGGCAGAAAGGGGAAATCCCCTTTCTAGGTGATGGATGGAGCCCTTCTACTGCTCTCCTCACCAGCATTCACTCTGCAGACAGCTTGGAGTTTCCATTTTAGGATGATCCATTGGCTCTGAGCAGTTCTTTGTGATACCTGATCTTCTTTCAACTTGTTTGGCAAGAGAGAAGATGCTTAACTAGGTTGAGCTTAATTACACAAAATTTCAATGAACAAGATAAGTTTGGGGAAATTTTTACATAAGATGTTTTGAGGACAGAAGCAGAAATCAAATTTGCTGAATAAATGATGAGTGACAGAATTTTGAAAGGTCATTTAGGTTCAAATCATTTCACAAGGCCTTGGCCTCCTTGAATTTCTTATCTAAAAAGAAAAAGGCATTGGTAAGGATTTTAATAATTAAAATTATGTTTTCTTTAGTCTATTCTTCATAACATTAATATGACTCAATTTATCTTGCTCATGAATGTCTCTGCATAAAATAATGCATTTATTTATGTATTTATGTATGTGTTTATATATCAAAAGAGAGGAAAGTGTATTCATACTTAAATTATATGAGCTGTATTCATTCAACAACCTATTCATGATTCAAAAGACCTCAACAAGTAATTAAATAGGGACTTCTGAATGATGATAATGTTGTTTAGAGTTATATACATTTATAATAGAAAAAGCCAATGCTGTATTACTCTGTACTCCACCATCATTTACCACTAACAGGAAAAAATTAAAAAGTTACATACGTTTAAATTTATGCATTAAGTTTTTCAAAATAATTTCAAAGGGTGGTCCCAAATAAATACTTAATCAGATAAATAAGCATAAAAGGTAAGTAAGCATTGAATATATGGTACAATATTTCCAACAAAAATGTCAAATATCTTAATTATAGTTTACTTTTAGTTTACTTTCAGTCCTAAAGGTTTGAAGCAATGACTGGTGCATGTGGGCCAAGAGCTCTACCACTTAGCCACACACCTGGGCCTAATCCTTTTTTTTTTTTTTTTTTTTTTTTTTTTTTGAGACAAGACAAGATCTCACTAAGTTGCACAGGCTGCCTCTGGCCTTGAACCTGCAATCCTCCTACCTCAGCGTCCTGAGTTTCTGTGTTTATAGGTATGTGCCACGGTGCCCAGCTGAATTTTATGTCTACTGATTAAGATCATAGTTCAGAAGTTGGAAAGAATCCTAATTCAAATATCCTTCTCAAAATTTTCCATCTGCCAATGATCCTGAGGAATTTCTCTACCTTAATCTCAACATTTTCTTCCTATTTTGGGAATGGGACTTTTTCCCCACAGAATCTCACTGAACACTGAAAGAGACAATCAATGTAAAATGCTTATCACAGACATTAGTATTCAGTGAGCAAACAGTAAATACTGGTTAGTTATCAATCCATCACAAAAATGAACTCACAATTGGGAAAACTAAAACAAGTATCACAGAGAAGAAATTGAAGCCTAATATATGTTAGAAGATTACAAAAAATACCTAGCTGCTCTACTTGAATTTAAGTGTCTGGCTTCTACGCTTTACAATACCATGGAAGTATTCTCTGTATAAGGCTGAGTCAAACTCTAGTCTCATTATTCAAAAAAGAAAGAACTCAATATCAAAAACCTAGAAGCTTATATTCTAGAATTGGTTATTAAAAGCACAGTGTATAAAATGTAGGAGGAAGCAGGGATCATGAACCACTAACATAAAATCATTGAGCCTAGAAAAGGAGGGAGGAGATAACAAATCAATTTATGTATATCAATGGTAGTTATGAATGTAGCATTATGCCTTGCCTGACATTAATCTTGAGTCTTTTATTTCCATATTAGCTAGTCTTTTATTTCCTCATTAGCTAGCAAGATGACAGGTAGTTGTCCTTTAATGTAAACTAAGTTTGATCCATTACAGATGGCTTAATTGAGGTGATAGATTAATTTTAGGGTCATCAAGGGTCCCAGTTTGCCTGAGACTTAGGGGTTTCCCTGTATGTAGGACTTTCAATGCTAAAATAAAAGTTCCAAATCAAACAAAGATAAGTTGATCACCTAATAAATAGAAATAAGGAACAAGTCTTGAGGAGTGTAAATAGGTTCCTGCATGGGTAGTATCAAGACATCTTATTTATTAGATTAAATATGAAAGTTTCTTGATTGATAGAAGGACCCTAAAGACATCAAGATCAAGATCTTACTATAAGTCACATATTTTTCTTACAGTATTATAAATATTTCACATTTATAAACATACCACTTAATCATACAGCAGTGTTAAAATGTTTGCTGATTTCATCCCTGTTATATAGATTTAAAAATGTAGTGAAGGAGAAATAAGTTACTGTCTTAAATTCACATAACATGCCTAAGTTGAATGTTCACCCTTCATAGTGGATGTACAGCCTTAGTATATTACAATGAGGATAGGTGTTTCATGGCAATTAGCCCTTTGCTATACCAGTTCTAAAAAGGAAAAAGACAGGCTCAGAATAAGAGAAAATGAATGTTTGAGGTTTATGGACCATGAATTAGTAGATGTTTACATGGTATCATCTCTTATATTCCAATAGTAGCTGAGAACCTGGAAGTGGGCACAAGAGAAGGACTGCTGTCTACAGGCATTAGGAAGTTCCTGGATTAGATGTCATTATAGAAATCCTAATTCAATCATACAATTCTGGATTTATCTACACAGGATGCAGCAGTCAGAGTCATAACCTCATGGTCAAAACAGAAGATCCCATTTGCTGATCACACTGGACATTATGCTAACCTCCCTAGGCACCAGGAGCTCTGCATGCTTTACCTTGGACACAGCTTATGAGCATCTGCATCCTTGCATTATGACAGGGCTCCTCTAAGAGATGTCACTTGTGACACCTAGCTTCCCAGCCTAGTGAAAGTATGGAATACACAAGTCAGACATTGATTTTCCTATCAATATTCTACCTCCTTGGTACTGGGTCCATCCACATCATCCCTGGTAGATTGCTGGCAGAAGAGAGAATACCACAATGTTTCCCTAGATAGAAAGTGGAGTTTAAACCTGCTACTTTGAAAACTGAGAATCACTGGAGAGATGAGAATGCAGAGATAGAGAGCAAGTAGGGCCTGATGGGAGAAGAGAAGCCACTTCAGAGAAGACTAGGATTTATCCCTGTTATAGTTCAAAGCATTGTGACTAATATATGCATGTATATAAAGTCAAATATTAGCTAAATTTTAAAAAATTAAAGTTTTCTGAGATAAAGACAAAAATATTTCCTATCTTTGGAGTTTTTAAGAATAAACTATATTTATCTGATTTAGAAAAATTTCAAGTTAGCAGGGCGTGGTGGCACACTCCAATAATCCCAGTGACTCAGGAGGCTGAGACAGGAAATCGCAAGTTCAAGACCAGAGGCAGTCTGTGTAATTTAGGTAGATCCTGTCTCAAAAATTAAAAAAAAAAAAAAGGCCCGAGGGTGAAGTTCAGTGGCACAGCACATGCAAAGAATGCAAGTGCAAGGACCTGGGTTCAACCCCCACTACTGGAAAAAAAATTCAATTAGAAGATAAGTAGATGGATTATGTGACCTTTTGTTTACTGAATGCCTAAGTTATATCTTTAGGATTAAACATCAGGTTTTTAGCTACATTTTTCAATATTTTTCTGTTATTTTCTATTTTCTTTTTATTCAAATGTATCATAAAAATTTTATATTTCATGACCTGATATCAAGGTGAAAGTCATCACTTTGCTACTTAGATAATATCATCTTTAAATTATCTTTAAACTGTTTAATAATTTCTATTATATTGGAAAACAATATATATATTTTTAGATATCTAAGTTTTTCAGTGCTTTTTAACCTGTCTAAAAAATGGAGATGAAACATTGTATCAGTATGTTTATAACAATAATGTGTTGTAGACCAAGTAAATAAAATTCTATATAAAATTTATCATTTATAGTGGGGGAAGCATTTATATTTAATATCATTAAAATGTGTACTCTTAAAAAATACATTTTCAGTGACTACTAATGAGAAAGTGTGCTCTCAGAATATTCACAAATTTTTTTATTGCAACAATGGCAATATAAAAGGCAAATATATTGTGCGGAGATTCCTTGGACCCTTTGAGTCTTACTTGCCTGTATCCTTATCCTTAATGGTGAGACTTTATTTACAAAGCAAAGAGCATCCATGTGAACCAGAAGAAAGAAAAACCAACCTTGTTTGCTGATTACAGATAATGTTTGTTAACTATACAACATCCTACTGAGGAATTTGGAAAGTACTTGGATATATTTATCTACAAGTCCTTGTAAACACTTTTTAGTTGGTTAGTATTTTATGATATCACCATCACTTTAGGTAGCCTATTTTCTCCCTCTAGTTATTCTTCCTTAACAATTCTAGAATTGTCATCTTTGCTTTGTTCCTGAAAAATAATTGACTACTATAAACTTGTTGTTGTTGTTAGGTGCCGTCAAGTCAGTATCCTGACTCATAGCAACCCTCATAGGGTTTTCAATGGCTGACCATTTTGGGATTGCCTTGGGAGTGGATTGCCAGGCCCTTCTCCCATTTTTGCAGTGCTGGGAATTGAACTCGGGACCTCAGAGGCTGAAGCACAACGCTCTACCAACTGAGCTAAATCCCAGCCCACTATAAACTTACCAGGTGTCAAATAAGCTCTAGGGTAATATATTGAACAATATAGACAATCTTTATCATTAAGAAAAGGCAAATGAATGGAGACTAGTGTGTAATGACATACAGAAATTAAAGTAATTACTATACAGAGTGGGAAAAGCTAGGAGAGAGAAGGCACAGAGTGAAGGGTGCCATGAAAGCATGAAGAGAACGGCAGACAAGACTTTTTACAAGATATGATTTCAAAGTTGAAAAGGCTGAGATTATATGATGGAGAAAAAGAATTGTTCTAAGCAGAAGGAATAATTTATGCTCAGGAATTTCGTATCTGGAAAAAGTGAGGAAGGATGATAGAAAAATGTAGATATGTGCAGAGGATAATTCACACACAAAAAATTAAATATTGAATGATTTTCAATCCCCAGGAGAAAAAAAAAGGCAAACACTTTCATAAAGAGATTTTGTTGCAATCCAGGTAAGAGTTAATGGTGCCTTAAACTAGGGTGATGGATTACTGAGAATGGGGAATCCTATTTCCAGATTACCAAGATTGATACAAGGAGAGTTGGTAACTGAACAGAGAAGGAAAAATAGAGATCAATTATGTACAGTTGTCTGGCTTGAGTAGTTGAACCTATATGAATTTTGTAGGTAACGTGAGAAGGTGGGAGAAGATAAAGAATGCAGGAGGGAAGCATAGCTGTATGGAATAAAGGTCATGTAAAATTGAAATTTTTTACACATAACTGCTTTCCAGCCAGGAGATAGTAACTAGATAAATTACTCAAAAGAGGAAAAAGCCTTGAACTGACTTGGAATAACATCAGAATTCAGGATAAGCACAAATCAAAGACCTTTCAAAGATTTCCAAGAAAAAACAGTCAGAAATCAAAAAAGGGCAAAGCACTTCAGGAGTTAGAGATGGGACAACTACAGAAATCTTCCAAATGTTAGGGAAGGGAAGGTACTCAAATATGCAATGACTTTGGAAGCAAAGAAATAAATATCATCTTCTACATACAGTTTAAATAGAGTGGCAGGCAATGAGGCTAGATTTTAGTAGATTGAAGAGTGACTAGGAGTTGAGGAAGTGAGGACGGTAGTTGAAACAAATGTCAATAAAATTTGCCTATGACGTGAAGGACAGAACTAGGCCAGTAGCTAGAAGCTGTATGAGAGCGGGTGTTAGTTTCTCTTTGCTGTGTCAAAACACCTGAGAAAAACAACTCAAGGGAAGAAGGATTTGCTTTGACTCATAGTTTCAAATTTTCCGTTTATGATAGGTGTTTTTGTTTCTGGGCTTTGGTGAGGCAAACCATCATGGCAGGAGAGTGTAGTACAGCAAAGTGGCTCATCATCATGGCTGGGCGAAGGACAGGGAGAGAGAGAGGAGAGATGGAGAGAGAAAGATAGTCTGCCTTAGCGGATTTCCTCCTTTTTTTTTTTTTTTGGTTCCATCTGGGCCCCCAGACTATTGGACAGCACACCTACACTCAGGGTGTGTCTTCCCCTTTCAGTTGCTATCCCATCTACCAATTTTCTCTAGAAACACCCTCACAGACACATCCAGGGTTATACTTTACTAATCTCCTGGGTGTTTCTCAATCCAGTCAAGTTAACAATCAAGATTAACCATCACAGTATTCAAGGAAAAGGCTTAGGGTTATTCAAGATGAGGCATATTAAACATAGTTAAATGTTAACAAATGGGAGGTAACACTCAAAACACAGAAGAGTGAGGATGAGAAAAGGTAGTGAAGGGTAACTAGAAGTCTGTAAGAACATGAGACCAAAGGGGACAATAGGATTCTCTGGTGAATTTATAAGCAGAGCTCACCAGTATAATTATACCTGTTCTTCTGTTGTAATTGCTCTTTATTTTATTTATTTTCTTTTAGATCTCTCAAGTCCAGAGCAAAAAGATTAATAACCAATAAAACTACCAAAGGCTTTTTAAGTTGTCATGATGTCTAAATCTTGACTAGAGACAGTGCACATTCATTTTGAGCTTACGAAATAGTTTCTCAAAAAGTTTAAAATTAGAACTGTAGGAAAAATAATGATTGATGTTTGCATATCATTTAAATGTACAAAATATTTTTTCAAGTATTTCATCAATCAAAGTAACGTTCTTAAAAGAACAACGCAAATTTTTAGGCAGCCATGCTGGAACTCAGCACCATATTCAGAACCCAAGTACCAACCATTTTCCAGTCCTAATTCCTAATTTCCATGGCAAGAAGACTGAAATAATTAATATTACTTAAAACTGACTTTTCACTCTCGTTAATCTCCTAAAGACAAAAACAAAATTAAATTAACTTAAACTTTTACTGAAAATAATTAAAAGTAAAAGCTATCTTGTAGCCATTCACCTTAGCATATATTTGTAATCCTAGCCACTAGGAGGCTGAGGCAGGAGGATTAAGAGTTCAAGGCCAGAGGCAGCCTGTGCAACTTAATGAGATGCTGTCTCAAAAATTAAAATATAAAAAAGATGGCAAGAATGTGGCTCATATGTGAGTACTTAATATTATATATGATGTCCTGGGTTTCACACTCAGTGCTAGAAAATAATTTTCAAAAGGCTGTCTTACCAGGTATGAGGTATCAGAGTCATCTTAGGAAGATTTGAAATGTTATCCTTTAAAATTATTTTATTGTACTTTCCTTATTTTTGTAAATATTTTTTATTTACCCAGAACCTTTCCCAAATCTATACTTACCAATAACAGTCATATTTATCTTTTGTTAGTAGCCTTAGTACCACTTATCAGCTATCTCTCCCAGTTAAATGTGGAACATACAGATTATATGGTTTGGTTTATGTCAATTTGTGCTCTCTCTATTCACTTTAGTTTTTTATTTGTTCATAGTTTCCAAAGAAGTTCATTTATGAATATTTCAAAATTCTTTTAAACTCATCTATTTTGTAAATTAATAGGTAGTCATTATGTATTTCATTCATTAACCAGTTGATTCAAAATAACAGGAATCTCTATTGTCTATGTGGAGGTCAATATAGTCTAAGATCTAGGTAGGAGGCAGTCTTGGAATAAAGCAAAAAGTCCCAAAATTCTTGGAAATCACATCATGTGACATTCCAGGGATCAGAATTCCTGGGTCCAGGCTCCGAATAATGACATTCAGTCAAGCATTTGAATTTGGGCTTAGAGAGTCAACTTTACCTCAGCATCAACAAATAGTAGGTCATGCCCTTTACTTTTTCTTACTCTAAAAACAATTACTCACATTAGCTTTGATTTAAAATTATGTCAAAAGAACAATAAAAAATAATAATTATATGTTATAACATATAGAGTTGAATAGAACTAGATAATCTCTAAGGATTCATTCAGATTCCCTTTCACAATTTTAAGTTACATCTGTCAAGGTCTAAATTTGTTGTTTTTAGGTGAGTCTGGTGGACTCATAGCCACACTATGTACAATAGAATGAAACCCTCCCCAACACTGTGCCATGTACTATGTCAGTACTTCTCTGCTATTCATAGGGTTTTCAATGGTTGATTGCTTTGGAAGAGGGCTGCCAGGTCCTTCTGCTGCTTTTTCTGTGCTAGGAATCAAACCCAGGGACTCAGAGGGGACATAGCAGAACTCTACCAACTGCGCTAATCCCCAGATCTGATCTGCCCAAGGTCTAAATAGGAAAACAAAATCAACCAGAGAATTTAACTTAACAACATAGAGAATTTAATTTAGAGAATAAGTTTCATAGGTGAAAGAATTTACAAGAGTCAAATGGAGACAAGGTGATAACCCAGAGAATAACAACAGCAAGATACCACTGCTACTTTAAGCTCAAGAGCAATAAAAAGAGAGACCCCAGTGTCCACATTCACTTACAGTAAGCTGGGAGCATGAAAGGCTGCCCAAAGCTACAAAATGCAGAAGATACAAAAGCACAGCCTTTTGGATAAACTCCCTAAGATAAAGAGGGAGGAAAATGACCCTAATTTCTTTCTCTCTGCTTCACAAACTCCCATCAGTGTGCCCCACTGGCTGAACCAAGCCCAAGGCAACACAACACAAGAGTCTTCTGTGATTCCAGACAGAAATTAGAAGAGAGTCTAAGGAGTCAGGATTGGCTCAGAAATAATTTTCTTTGTGAGATAAAGATAAATAATTATAAGTCTCTGGAGCACAAAAGTGAAAAACACAAATGCTATTATCATTATTATCATGTCTCTCATGAGGCAATTATTGTTGACTTGCTCATTTCATTTCCCTATCCTTTCTTTGACAGATTGTGTTGGACACAGATGTCTTTCTTTCTGATCTTTCAGTTTATGGTTTATATTTTTGCATTTCTGCTGATGTGACTCTGTCTCATTAGGTTCTTCCTGAAACAAAAAAATCCAGTGATCTCTCTTTTAGTGATTTAATTGATGATTTATCATGAAAATAAATAATTTTGGTTATGAAGGCACTTTTTTTTTTTTTTTTTTTTGTCCTGGGAGTTTAACCCTGGGCCTCGTACAAGCTAGGCAAGTACTACACCACTGAGCCACATGCCCTGACCCTGTTTTATTTTTTTGTTTTTTGAGGCAGGGTCCCACTAAGCTGCACAGGCTGCCTCTGGCCCTGATCTTGCAATCTTCCTGCCTCAGTTTCCTCTGTAGCTGGAATTACCAGCATGTGCCAGGGCACCTGGCAGAATATTTCTTATAGCATCTACAAAGTTCCATTTTTAGTTAAAACACTCCCTCATTCTAAAAATTGATACTTCTCTGTGCTTTTAAAATATGTCCCATGTTTACGTGTTTCAAACCACAATTTTTCTTCAGTTTGTTGTATTTACCTTTATTTCTTTTCCTTCTGTTCTTCCTTGATGAAACTTCATCTTTCTTATCATTTAAAAATTTTTTCTTTTTGCATGAAAGAATTCTTTAAGTCTTCTTTATAGGGGAGATGTGTTAATGAAAAAATTGTTCAATTTTCATTTTTTTAATTACAACTTTATTTTCCATTCATTTCTAAAGGATAGTTCCCCAAATACAAAATTGCTGTTGATCAATTTTTCAGCATTTGAAAAATATTATGGCACTTATTTGTAGCTTCATTGCTTTTAGATGAGAAATCTGGCCCTCTAAAAGTAACATGCTTTGTTCTCTGCTTTCTTTCTAGATTATTCCCATTGTCTTCAGCTTTGTTGTTGTTAGGTGCCGTTGAGTCGGTATCCGACTCATATGGACCCTCTTTACAACACGGGAAACACTATTGTCAGTGCTTCTCTGCTATTCATAGGGTTTTCAGTGAAGGACTGGTTTTTGGAAATGGGTTACCCAGTCCTTCTCCCAAGCCTACGATAGTTGGTGTTCCCAAGTGGTCTCCCATCCATGTACTAACCAGGCCCAACCCTGCTTAGCTTCTGAGATCTGGAGGGATCAGATGCCGCAGGGCTACAGCTGCAGGCTCTTTAGCTTTAAGAAGTTTAAATATGACATGTCTTGGTGTAGAGTTTTGTTTTTTTAATTTATTCTGCTAGCATTTTCTCAGCTTCTATAATATGTAGATTTATGTTTTTCAGCAAATTGGGGAAGGGCTCAGATATTATTTCTCTGAATGCTCTTTCTGCTCCACTCCTCTCCTTCTGGAATTCCACTGATACCAATGATGGATCATTGTTATTGTCCCTCAAGTCTTTTGTTTAAATCTATTTTGCTCTTGTTGTTCAGAATGGAGGAATTCTACTGATCTTTTATCAAATTCATGGATTCTTTCTTGCATTTTCTCCTTTCTAATATGGACCAGGTACTTGTTGTGTTAGGACATCCATTGCTGATGTCTAGTACCCCTGTCAATGAAATGTCTCTGAATGGCATCAGAATGGGAATTCTTTCTCTGGTCCCTTACCTTCAGAATGACATTTGGATCAAAGTCAATTAGATCAATGCTTCTTGGTTTTGTGGGTAACCTCCTGTTGTTGTAGGGACTTTGGTTGGATCCTGGCAAGGAATGACCTTACCTTGTCCAACATTGGTTACTTGGTGAGAAGTGAGGAAGTATAAGTTTTGGAGTGCCTTCTATTGGATAGGGTTTTTTTAAGAGCTCCACTGCTACATTCTTCAATCAGTCCTGGAGTCCATATAGTTGCTTTCTTCTTATTATATTTCAAGCTTATCTTTTGGTTGTCTATTAAGTAATTTATGAGTTCTATAGTAGTACTCAGTAGAGGAACAGAGAACCATCTTCTCTGGACTGAAGGTCCTTTGTCTCTAAATGAATTATTCCCAACTCATAACAATATCAGTCCCAGATATAGAGGGCAATGTCTGGAACAATAATTGTCACAATCTGGAGTAGTACTCCTGACATCTAGGGAATGGAGTCTAGGGTGCTGCTAAATATCTTACAATGCATAAGCGAGTCTCAAACAACAAAGAATTATCCTGCCCAAAGTCAATAGTGCTAAGGTTGCAAGATGTTGATTAAAAAGTTCTCCTTTAGTAAGAAGGGGGGAAAATGGCTGCTTTTCAAATCTGTTTTAGGGGTAGATACTGACATCACATTTTTTGTCTTCATTACAGCCACTAGTTTTGATGTAGAACTTCAGCTGTCTAATATATGAAGAGCCTTCTGAATACAAATCTGTGGACTTAGAATTTTCAATTTTGAAAACATCATTTTCTTTAATTTAGCGCATTTATAAATCAAAGTGATAGTTATTTACCATGGCTTTGAACCATATATACTACATCCAGTCAAGGAAAACTTTTAAAAGCTGCTAACAATAACCACTCCCATGACATTTCACATGATTATATGCCCCAAACGAGGCTGGGATTTAGCTCAGTTGGTAGAGCGCTGCGCTGCAGTCTCTGAGGTCCCGAGTTCGATTTCTAGCACTGCAAAAATGGGAGAAGGACCTGGCAATCCGCTCCCAAGGCAATCCCGAAACAGTCAACCATTGAAAACCCTATGAGGGTCTCTATGAGTCGGATACCGACTCGATGGCACCTAACAACAACAATATGCCCAAAGGTGGTCTCAGCCTTTGGACTTCATTAACGTATCTTTCCCTTTGAATGCTAAATATAATTTGGCACATACTTTAGCATTTATTATTCTAGTGTCCTTTGATGTTCTAATTTACTCTTTATGCCAGTACCTCATTTACTACTAATGTTTTTAAGAGTTGAGTAAAGATCCTGGAAACTTTCCTTCTTTAAAGATTGCTATAGATTTGGGAACTCCCAGGATCAAAGGAGGAGTCAGTGTGACAGCTCACTGCTCTGAGCTGTGAGCTGTAGGTCTATTGAGTTACTGCCAGGAAATATTTGTACTGTGCTGCACAGATGATCCTTCCATCATTGAGGTCTAAGGTGGACTTCCCGATATGGCTTATGCTTCTTGATGATATTCTTCCCTGATAGAGAGGAATTCTTTTGAATCTCGCTCTACCCTTTAGGAGTAGTGTGATGCATGCGGGGGCAAAGAAAACAGGCAGGTATTTCTCTTGAATAAACAGCTCATCAAAAGTCTGAGAACAGAAGGTTTTGAATGTATCAAAGCAATTGGCACAGTTGTTCGCTTGTTAATTAGGAACACAAAGACATTTTCGTATAGCTGGCCAGACCAGGGGGACATCTGTGTGACAGAACTGTCTCTGTGATGATATGTGCAAATAGAGCTTATCCAGACTTCTCAAGGGAAAGCTCACTGACCTTCCTGCTTTAAAAAATACATAAAGCATATGGAAGAAATGGAGAAAAATGAATATCATCATCAAATGGCCCCATTTTTAGCATGTATCTTCTGAAGAATTTCCTACGGACTTATGTCCTATTTGTTAAGTTTAAGATTTGCTTTATGTTAGTTCTATATATTGTAGTAATAGTTGTAATTATTCTTATTGTATGGAAGTTAGGGCACTTCTAATGCTATAACACATAATTTATTATAATTGCTCGTATATTTCTGCCTCCCTCATTGTGTGTGAGCTTTGTGAGGGGAGGAAGAATTTCTATCTGGTTAAATTTTAAGTCACCCCTACCTAGTACAGTTCAGCAAGGTGGTAAAATAAAGTATTGATCTTGAATTTTTTAAATAATGGTTTTGATTTTCTCTGGTTCTATTTATCCACATACATTCTTGTAAAAATATCATTACTTAAGTTCATTTCTATAATATTCATCTCCTTAGTGTATATATATATATATATATATATATATATATATACACACATACCTGAGATATATATTTCTATATATATATATATATATATATATATATATATATATATACCTGAGTGTTATATATCTGAGAGAGGAATAATGAGAAATACCTGGTATAGAAAAAATATCACTTCTCTCTGTCAATCTCAATCTCTAATTTTATTATTTCAATTGGCATCATCATAAACACCATGTACTTATGCCAGAAAAATATGATCTAAAACCACTGAGTTTGATACACTTTCCATGTTGACAGTTCAGTAACTGTTAAAGATATGAATATCATTCCCAGGATTCTTAGTGGTTCACCTGTACAGTATCAAGAGATAAACAGAACAATTGACAAACATCATCATATATTTCGTAGTAAATTCTTTTCTGCTTTCTTTGCAGAAAAGATGTTTCTTCTCAGTGTCTCACAATTCCTGACATGTCAGTTAGAATATCATGCATTTATATGCTTATTTACTCAAACATAGTGAATCTTGAAACAAAGAGCCATGTGCTGTTTCTTGTTACATGTTGTTACATCTTATGATAAATATATATTTTTTCATTTGCAGTTTTTGAAAGTAAGAAGATTTCTAGTCTATTCATGATAAGACCAAAGCATGCTTTCTATAAATGAATGGCTGGTATTCAAATAAACCCCCACACATCTGTCAGTTTGCTGTACTGTGGGGGCTTGTATGTTGCTATGAGGCTGAAAGCTATGCCACCGATATCTCAGATATCAGCAGGGTCACCCATGGTGGACAGGTTTGAGCTGAGCTGAGCTTCCAGACTAACACAGATTAGGGAATATGACCTGTCAACCAACTCCCGAAACAACTAGCCATTGAAAATTCTATGAATAGCAAAGAAACACTGTCAGATATAATACTGGAAATTGAGCCCCCAAGTTTGAGGGTGCTCAAAAGACTAGTGGGGAAGAGTTGCTTCTTCAAAGTAGATACTACCTTACTGATGGAATTGGAGGAAAGCCCCAGGTACCCCCATTTGCTGATGTGGCATGACTCAAAATGAGGAGAAACAACTGTAAACATTCATTAATAATTGGAACATGGAATGTATGTAGTATGAATCTAGGAAAATTAGAAAATATTAAAAGAGAAATGGAAGACATAAACATTGACAGTCTAGGGATCAGTGAGCTAAAATGGACCAGCATGGGCCATTTTGAATCAGATAATCATATGGTCTATTATGCTGGGAATGACAAACTAAAGAGAAATGGGGTTGCATTCATCATGAAAAAAGACATCTCAAAATCTGTCCTGAAATACATTGCTATCATTGATAGAATAATATCCATATGAGGAGGTCCACTTAATATGACTATTATTCAAATTTATGAACTCTACACTAAGGTCACAAATGAAGAACAGGAATATTTCTACCAGTTTCTCCACTCTGAGATAGAACAAACATGAAATTAGGATGCACTGATAATTACTTATGATTGGAATTCAAAAGTTGGAAAAAATGAAGAAGGCTCAGTAGTTGGAAAATATCGTCTTAGTGACAGAAACAATGCTGGAGACTGTGTGATAGAATTTTGTCATACCAATGACCTTTTCATAGCAAATACATTTTTCACCAACATAAATAGTGACTTTAACACATGGACTTCACCAGATGGAACACACAGGAACCAAACTGACTACATTTGTGGTAAGTCAATGGAAAAGCTCATACCAAATGACAGAAAAAGACCAGGTGCTGACTGTGAATCAGACCATCAACTTCTCATATGCAAGTTTAAACTGAAACTGAAGAAATTTAGAACAAGTATATGAGAGCCAAGGTATGACCTTGTGTATATCCCACCTGAGTTCAGAAACCATCTCAAGAACAGGTTTAATGCATTAGACACACATGGTAGAAGACCAGATGAGTTGTGGAATGAAATCAAAGATATCATTCATGAAGAAAGCAAAAGGTTATTAAAAAGACAGGATAAAAAAAGTAAAGACCAAAATACATGTCAAAAGAAACTCTGAAACATGGCCTTGAACATCCAGCAGCTAAAGTAAAAGGAAGACATGATGAAGTTAAGAAACTAAACAGAAGATTTCAAAAGGTGGCTCAATAAGACAAAAACAAATATAATGACACGTACAAAGAGTTGGAGACAAAGAACCAAAAGGGCAGAACATGCTCTGTGTTTCTCAAACTTAAGAAATGAAGAAAAAATTCAAGCCTTGAGTGGCAACAGTGAAAGATTCTACAGGGAAATTATTAAATGATGCAGGAAAGATCAAAAGAAGATGGAAGGAATACACAGAGTCATTATAAAAAAAAAAAAGAATTGGTAGATGACCAACCTTTTCAAGAGGTTGCACATGAAGAGGAACTGATGGTACTGAAGGATGAAGTGGAAGCTGCCTTGAAGGAAATGGCAAAACATAAGGCTCCAGGATTTGATGGAATAGCAGTACAGATGATTCAACAAACAGATACAGCATTGGCAGTGCTAATATGTTTATGTCAACAGATTTGGAAAACAGCTACCAGCCCAACTGACTGGAAGAGATCCATATTTGTGTATATTCCCAAAAAAGGGGATCTAACTGAATGTGGAAACTATTGAAAAATATCATTAATATCGCACTCAAGCAAAATTTTGCTGAAGATTATTCATAAGAGACTGCAGCAATATATAGACAGGGAATTGCCAGAAAAATCAAGCCAGATTCACTGCTGATGTCAGGTGGATATTAGCCAAAAGCTGAGAATATCAGAAAGATGTCTATCTATGTTTTATTGACCATGCAAAGGCATTTGACTGTGTGGATCATAACAAATTATGGTTTACACTTCAAAGAATGGGAATACCAGAGCACCTAATTATACTCATGAAGAATCTTTACACGAACCAGGAGGCAGTTGTTCGAAAAGAACAAGGAAACATTGCCTGGTTTAAAGTTGAGAAAGGTATGCATCAGGGCAGTATACTTTCACCAAATCTCTTCAATTTCTATGCTGAACAAATAATCCAAGAAGATAGGCTTTATGAAGAGGAATGCAGCATCTGATTTTAAGAGGACTCATTAACAATGTGTTTTATGCAAATAACACATCTTGGCTTGCTGAAAGTGAAGATGATTTGAACCTTTAACTAATGATCAAAGAACATAGTTTTCAATATGGATTATGACTAAAACATCAACAAAACAAAACTCTTTTCAACTGGGTCAGTATGCAACTTCACAATAATGGAGAAAAGATTGAGGTTATCCATAATTTTGCTTTACTTGGTTCTACAATCAACACCTATGGAAGCATCAGTCAAAAAATAAAAAGATGCATTGCTTTGGGAAAAGATGTAGCAAGATCTCTCTTTAAAGTATTGAAAAGTAAAGATGTTACATTAAAGAGGAAGGTGCGCCTAACTCATGCCATGGTATTTTTCTTTGCATTCTATGGTTGTGAAAGCTGGACATGGAACAAGGGATACAGGAGAAGAATTGATACATCTAAATTATGGTGCTGAAGATTATTATTAAATATACCATGGACTGCCAAAAGAACCAACAGATCTGTCCTAAAAGTGCAACCAGAGCTCTCCTTGGAAGCAAGGATTGCTAGACTATGTCTTATGTATTTTGAACATGTAGTCAGGAGGTACCAACCTCTGGAGAAGGTCATCATGTTTGAGAGAGTGGCAGGTCAACAACAACAACAAAAAAAAAGGAAAACTCTGCATTAGATGGATTGACACAGTGTCTGCAACAATGGGTTTAAACATAAATATGATCGTATGCCTGGCACAGAATTGGGGAATATTTCCTTCTGTTGTACATAGGGTTTCTATGAGTCAGATCCTACTCCATGGCACATAACGGCAACAAAAACATTCAAGTAAACTCTAAATTAATATCTTTATTCATAACTGCTATTATCTGTTGTCCTTTGGGAGTCATTTCTTCCCTTTTAAATCTGCTAGGTACATAGTTTTCATCTCTCCAGTCATCAGCATCTGCACAGGATCTGTAAGAGCTATGGATTCTATAGGTGTCTAAATCTAATCCACATTAGCAATGCTTTATGGACATGAGGAAAAGACATAAAATAAGTTTCTTCCTGATTCTCTTTTTCTCCTTGCCACTTTATTTTAGTTTAGCTATAGTATACGTAGTGAAGGCAGTTAACATCTAGAAATGAGGGCAAGGTTTTGCTCAAAGAAGAGCTCAGGGTCCACCATGGGAGAAGTCTGTGTGGGAACTGAGAGGTCCCCAAAGACCACCTAATCCACACAAGAGCCTGAACCACTCTGGGGGACTGAGGAGGAAAAAGATTTTAAGGAGATTGAGTCAGGCCCTGGGCTCAGGGTTCCCAGCCTTCGAAAGCACCTGCTGAAGCAGAGGATAGGTGAGGGTTGGGCTGTGAGGCTTAGTCCATTCTCTCTCTCTCTCCCTCTCCATCTCCCTCTTCTTCTCCCTCTCCCTTTTCCTCAACTTTCTCTGTGTCTTTATCTCTCTGGTTGGTTCTATCTGTCTGTCTCTTTCTCTCTCTGGTCTAATTACTTCTGTTTTTCATTCCTTATTTCTTTTCCATCACCTTTTTATTGAAATATGACAGCTGTGTCAGGGTTCCCAAAATCACGCTAGGCTTCAATAAGATGGTAGAAAGATATTAAAGACTCAGAAAACTCTTATATTCAGTTATATCATATTCCATCAGAGGATACAGAGCATAATCAGCAAAGGGAAAAAATAAGCAAATGAGCCAAGCCTGAGAGAAAATATTTATAATTTTCCATGTGTCCTCTCTCAGTGGAGTCATATGGGGATGCAATTAATTCTCCCAAAAATTATATCTGACAATGCATTCAAAATGTTCACAAGCAGGAAAGCTCAATCAAACAGAGTCTAAAAAAATTAAAATCCTCAGATTATCTTAGGTAAAGACAAAGTAAAAAGATGAAAATATAAATATAATAAAAATACAAACTAAAATAAGCATATCTGTGAAAACTGGTAAATCAAAAAGAAGTTCCTTGAAAAGATTAATAACGTTGTTAAACTCTAGCAAGACTATTTAAATATATAAATTAGAGGTAAAGCACAAGCTACCAATATTGAGAAACAAAAAGCCTGCTCTGGTAGAATTCCCACAAACTAAAAATACAGTAAGAAAAATAATTATAATTTGTGCTAATAAACATGGTAATTTACATGTGTGAACAAATGCCTTTAAAAATGATTAGCCAAAATTGACCTGGGAAGAAATAGAAAATCTAAATAGGTCTATTGTCAAAAATATTGAATCTATAATTTGAAAACTTCCCAGAAGGAAAATTTTAGGCTGTCTTAGCTTCACAAATAAAATTTTGTAAACATTGAAAATATGAAATACAACCACTACTACACAAAATATTTGAGAGAATACCACAAGCCAAACTTCTACTTTGTTTTATAAGGAAAGAATAGTTCATTTGCCCACACTTGAAAAGGGCATTACCGGGATACATAGATACAAATTCTTACACAAAATATTGGCAAATAAAATCCCATAATATGTAAGGGAGATATTAAGGTGGTCTGTTATCTAGCAATATCAATAAAGTAACATTTAAATTTTAAAAATATGTGATTTTGTCACATTAGAGAAAAGAGGACAAAATCATATTATTTCAATTCATGCAGATAATTCATTTGATAAATCTCAAAATCTCTTCTTACAAAAATCACAACCCAGAAATAGAAGAAAACACCGTCAAATCTACGTATCTATACATACATATACTGTCTATGCTAAATTTATAAGTGTTTAATATTGAACATTTTCCTTCTGCAATTTCCCTACAGAATAAGACAGGAATGTACTGTACATTCACTCTTATCAAATTATACTACAGAGGTTAACACTGAAATAAGAAAAATAAAACTATATTAGAAATGAAGACCCAAAAATATTTTTATTTAACAAGCGCTTAAGTATATATATGATAAACCTAGAAAAGTGTATAAAATACATAAGAATTAGTAAATGTAAATTTGGCAAGTTTGTTGGAAACATAGATCATGGTATCATATATTTTAATAATAGACAGGTACAAAATTTTTAAATTATTTTTCCCAAAGCAAAAAAAAAAAAAAAAAACATAATTGCCTGAGAAGGAAACAAACAAAAAATTATAAAGACTTTTATAATGAAAACAATAAAACATAGCTGCTAGTGATTATTATACTCTTTACTCAACTTGAAACTAGTGTAGTTTAAACCTATTTCCATATATTTTTCTATTTTCCGTATTAAAAAAAGTAAAACAATTTATTTTTAGCTATAAAGATCTGTCCTATTATTATTACTTTTGGAATGCACAGGGATGAATACAGAGGGTCAAATATCTGTTTTCCAGTTTTCTCACTAGAGCCAAAAACATTTTTGATCATTACGAATTCTTCTGCCCTCTAGTAGAGTGCTGATGTAGTTGGTTAATCAATGCCCAGTCAGGGAATGGACTACATTTATCAACTCCCACTTTTGTATGTAGGCAAGCTCATGTGACTGTTCTTGTTGATAGAATGGGAGCTAAAATGATATGCCGTTTTCTTGGGAAAAGTTGAGAAGTACCTAAGTGTTTTCATAACACTTAAAAAAATATTCTCCCTTTCCTGGTTTTAAGATAGACAGTATTATAAACTTGAAACAGTAGTATAACCATGAGGGATAACATTGTTAGTCTAGCATAAATAGTCACTGTCCATAAATAGTCCACAGCCTAATTTCTTGAGTCCATCTTAGTTATCAATAGATTTCCCAGTTGATCATGGAAGTGTTAGGAAACCACAAGTCAATACTGATTTCTGACTATTTAGTATAAATAGTATAAGAACTAGGCAGATTACTTAATGCAAGACTTTTCAAAAATAATGTCAAATGCAACTATTTTCTACTTAGAGCACTAGGTTATAGAAGTACAAAATGTAAAACACGTGAAGATGAAAATAGGGGATTACACAGTCATTTTCTCAGGAGGGTCACACAAAAACCCAAAAAGGTTTTTGAATGAGTAATAAAATATTTTTAAGCCTCTGGAATTTTGAGATGGTATGTTACAGAAATTAGTCTACTTTTATTATAAACATTTACTTATAGAGAACTTCCATGTCTGATATTTTTTCCCTCTCTCCTTTTTTATATCACTTTCCTTCAATATTACACAAATAATATGACAGGCTTTGGGTAGATTAGATTATTCTTTATTCATGGCTGCCATGTGATATGGCAGTAAGGAGAGTGGCTGAAGTGTATTTACCTCCTCCATTGATGTTGGGCTTGATCTATTCCTTTTCTCCCCTGGTTAATTATATTTGGGCAAAAGTGAATATGTGTCAGCCTGCAGCGAATACCTTAAGAAACATCCTATCAAGTGCTGAGATTGTCAGTGTGTGCCATCACACCGGGGTATAATGATGAATTTTGAAGACATTATGCTAAGCGGAAGAAGGCAGAAACAAAAATGTTTATGTTTAAATATCACTACAAATGTGAATATAATGTATCTAGAATAGGCAAATCTACATAGACAGAAAGTAGATGAAGGGCTATCATGGTATGGGAATGGGACAGAAAGTGATTATTTAGTACTGGGTATTTTTATAGGGAAAAGTAGAAATAATTTTGAAAATTGAATAAAAGCTAATGGTTTCACAACATTTTGAACATACTATTATTAAAATTTATTTTTTAAATTGGATAATCCTTTTTATGTGTATTTCATTCCATTAAAAATATTTAAGGCAACTTACAATGATTGGACAGCAAAATCCTTGAGGGAAAGTACATTTGTATCTCCTGCCTATGGCCTTAATGCTAGAAGATGAGCCCTGAACTTAAATCTTTATTATCTGCTAAAAAAAAAAAAAACAAATAAAAATATGTTACCCAATGTCATTAGGATGAGTCAACTTAAAACTACAGCTTGCTAAAGCAACTACAAACATAAATGGTAGCCATTCTTTCAAATTGCCTATACCTATGAAGTGCAATTGTGCAATCCAAAATCACAAATGAGTTTCCAAAGAACACAAGCAACTTCTACTGTCTGCATAAAAGCTACCTTTTAGGTTCCTTTCGGACTCATAGTTAGCCAATGCACAACAGAACAAAAGACTACCTGGCACTGTGATAAGCTCCCACATCACCCCAAGCTAACACACATGAGAGACAATGTTGTTAGTTTAGGATAAATAGTCACTGTCCTTGGGCACAGCCTAATTTCTTGAGTCCATTTTAGTTATCAATAGATTTCCCAGTTGATTATGGAAGTATTAGGAAAACACAAGTCAATACTGATTTCTAGCTATTTAATATAAATAGTATAAGACCTAGGAAGATTACATAATTCAAGATTTTTCAAAAATAATGTCAAATGCAACCATTTGCTACTTAGAGCACTAGATTATAGAAGTACAAATGTAAGACACATCATCCTCAACGTATCACTTCTAGGGCACTTGCAAAAGATGAAAAAGTACTACCCATAATATGAATGGATTGTCAACAGTTTAATAAAAAAAAGATCTGCGATAAAGAAATCTATCATTAACCCTGTGGAGAACTAAGATCAGAAAATTACAAATCAAAGGAAAATTGAGGAAATGATTATCTTAGCTAAGGATATGAGAAGGGGTGAGGTTTTGCTTCTGTGGCTGGTGTCTACCAGGGGTGACCACTGGTAAATACGCAAATTAGTATTACAGCATGATTCATTGAGCTGGGTTTCTGTAAGAGATGTTGAATTTTTTGTGACTGCTACTTATTTTTCAATGTGGGACACATTCCCTTTTCATTAGAATTACTTTTATCATCAGGAGCATGGATGATATTGTTTACCTTATTAATTAAGAATCCCTTTGGAGAGGAGAATAACATGTTTAAAAAGAACTATTATCACAAAGTTACAATGTTTATTTTTATTAAAAAGTAAAGCTTTAGAAAATTTAGCTAAGCAGATTTTGTGTGGACAATGATAACGAAGCGAAGTCCTAGGCTTTTCAATTGCCTCTCCCACCAAATTCTCTGAGTCAGGTGGAGGTCCACAGACTGCACCAAGGTCTTTGACTAGCTGCTCCAGTCATAAGTGTGGCTTCCCCTGTCTGCTTTAGGACAAGGTTAATTGCTTCTGCCTTGCAGAGTTCAGTGCCTTCTCCAGCATAACCTCTTTAGTATTATAGTACTTTGAAAACATCCTATTTCTTTAGATAAGATTTTAAGCTCTTTTTCTTCCATCCTGTGGAGAACAGATCATCATCTTTAGTACACTCTTCTATACCATTTTTATTGTATTTTACTGTTTTTACTTGAAAATATGGCAAGAATAATTACTTGGGTGAAAAAAATGACTTTCTTTTAGTCTTCCTAGAGATGGGTCAAAGGATGTGTATGCGATAAGCAGAAAAAAAATCTTCAAATGAAAATACAGACATTTCTTTTTAGGTTTAGTGTCATTACTTTCACAGGCAGTTGCCTATATTCCTATGCATGAATCAGTAAAAGGTTTGCTTTGTTACGTTATATTTTGTACTCCTACATTGTTGCTGTTAGATGGCTTTGAGTAGGGTCCAACTCATAGCAACCCTTATAGGGTTTTCAATGGCTGATTGTTTTGGGATTGCTTCAGGAATAGATTGCGACATCCTTCTACCATTTTTGCAGTGCTGGGGATCAAATTCAGGGCCTCACAAAGGGCAGAGAAGCACCCTACCAACTGAACTAAACCCCAGTCCCGCTCCTACATTAGCTTCGGTTAATCTTTAGTATAGATCATATGAGTTGCTCATCGAAAGTTTGGAAAAATAGTTGATTTCTAGATTCTTGTTGTTTTGAGTGTCATTTGCTCTTTTTTGATTTTTTTATACTGTGTAATGTCTATCCGAGGGAGCATTTGGCCACAGCCTGTAGTAGATTCAACGAACACAAAGCAAACCAGCCTGCCATCATTATCTTCAGAGAAACAAGGCTAATATAAGTTAAAACAATTTATAGAACATGTAGTCTTTGCAAGGTAGATGCAAAATATTAGAAGACATCAAAGATATTACAAATATTCTATGATTTTACAAGCCTTATGTCTATTGAAACAGGATAATTTTTTCAGATAAGAAAATTAGCATAATCATATAAATTCTAGGAAAAAATAGTAAGATCAATTTATGGTGTGGGGTTGTGTGGAATCATTGGATTCAGCACATATTGCACCTAAATATGTAACTTTGGCATTTGAGAAAACAGCAAAAATAGGAAGGATACTATCATCTTCCCTGTTCTCTTCCCCCAAAGCAGAATATAAGACGTCAGGTGAAAGGTGCCCTCCCTGTACCTAAAAGAAAGGAACGTTCTTATCTCTGAATACCAAAGACCCCAAGTAAGTGAACAAATAGGCCTTGCTGTTTTCCCGTTAACTGCTATTAGATCATACCATTGGCCCAATCATATTTCTCCCTGACTGTCTCCTCTTGATCAAACTTAGCATAAACATTCACCAGATTAACAATTTCTTTTGGTCCTCATTTCTTTATGATCTCTCCAGTGTCCCAAAAATTTATAAAGCATAAAAAAGTGTATGTTTTTCTCCTGTTCATTTGTCTTTTGTTATAGAGGCCCGAGTCATGAATCTAGGGTTCACAAGGAAAAGATCGTTCCCCCAGCTACATGAGGAAAAGAAAAGATTTAGCTGATTTAGATCATCAAGGCAGGTTTTAAGAAGGAAATGTTCTTCCATCAGGGCCTATAGTAGTAATGTCCAGTAGAAATTCAAATTACAAATGTGAGCCACCTATGTAACTTTAATTTTCTAGTGGCCACACTAAAAAATAACAAGAAATCGAGGAAACTGATTTCAATAATATGTTTTATCTAAGCAAATGCATCCACTACAGCTGTACCACCCCGGTGTCTGGTCTCATCAGATCTCAGTGGCTAAGCAGGGTCAGGCCTTGGAGATGGGAGATGGCCTGGGGATAGGTGCTGTAGGCTTGGGAGATGGACCTGGCAGCCCACTCCCAAAACAATCAGCCACCGAAAATCCTATGAATAGCAAAGAAGCACTGACACATGTTAGGTAGTGTTTCTTCTGTTGTATGTAGGGTTGCTATGAGTTGGACCCCACTCCATGGAATCTAACAATAGCACCCAATGTATCATTTCAATTTATAATTAACTTAAAAACTAATTATGTATAATTAATATATAGTCATAAGTATTCAAATTACAGTATCCAATTTATACTTATGGAGTATCTCAATTTTACAATAGCCAAATTTCAATATTTCAATAGTTGCAGGTGGATACATAGATCTAGAAAATCAAAGACGACAGAATAAGGATCGGCTGTATCATGTAAAGAAAAGACAAAAAGGCAATCTGAATGTGAAGTATATATTACGCTGAATGGATTCCTAAGCTTTGGGGCACACACAGGTTGAAATACACACAGGTAAATTATTGGGAAAGATTATAAGCTTTACAACCAAGCAGTTCTAAAATCCAATATACTACATAAGTTGGGGTAATGATCAGTGACAGAACCATAAAATTCTAAGATGCTTAATACAATGAGATTCCCCCTTGTGTCTTTTGTTCAGTATGGGTCAGTACTAAGAGTGTGTGTGGTTTCTGTTCCATGTCAGTCTGGAATTGATGCTTGAATATCACTGGTTTCTGCACTTGCAGAAGAAAGAAAACAGCATGTTACTTCTGGTTATTTATCCTAACTGCAAGGAGTGGGTGTGATTATACTATGTACCCTGAAATAAAGGAAAGTGCAAATGAATTAGAATTAAAATGTCAATATCTATCAAATCCTCAAAATTAGCCATGTGCCTTGGCCTATGCCTGTAATCCCAGCAACTTGGATTGTCAGGCAGGAGGATCTTGAGTTGGAGGCCAGACGCTCTCCACAACATAGAGAGAATTCTCTATTAAAACAATGACAATAATAATAATATTAATATTAATAATAATAAACAGCGAGGCAGATGGTGCAGCTCAGGCACTTGTCTAGCATGTGCAAGGCCCTGAGTCCAATCCCTAGTACTGCAAAAACAAGCCAATAAAAGTCACATACTTCTTTACAACTATCAGCAAATTACTTTCTGAGCCTATGCTTTCTATTCTGTAAAACCAAGAAAATAATTACAGAGTACTTTAAGTATAAGTGTAGCACCAAGTAGTGAGTCTGGTAGATAGCACCTAAAGAGTACGTTGCTAATATATATATCCTATAATTCAGAATTCTCTGTCTTGGATATTAATGGTTCAAAAAATAAATGAAAATTATAGTCAAATAAGTTCTCAACAGGGATCTAGGTCAGTTTGTTTCAGTATCTTGCTGAAATTCTTTAAATCAAATTTTTTATATAGAATTTTAAGACATGAATGGTTATAGATTTTTATGTTATTTTAATGTGCTTACAATCTCCAGCAGATACCTGAAAAATTCCTCAGAACAAGTATAATGTTTTATCCGTTAGATATATATATATTTTATATGTTTTATCTATTAGATATATATATATGATATAGATAGATAGATAGATAGATAGATAGATAGATAGATAGATAGATAGATATGCTATTGTTGTTGTTAGATGCTATTGAGTCAAGTCCAACTCATAGCGACCTTACATACAGCAGATCAAAACGCTTCCCAATTCTGTGCCAGGCACACGATCTTATTTATGTTTAAGCCCATTGTTGCAGTCACTGTGTCAATCCATCTGGTGGAGGGTTTTCCCCTTTTGTGTTGACCTGCCACTCTCCTAAACATGATGTCTTTCTCTAGGGATTGACCTCTTCTGACTATATGCCCGAAAAATGTAAGACACAGTCTGGCCATTCTTACTTCCACAGAGCACTCTGGTTGCACTTCTTCTAGGACAGATTTGTTGGTTCTTTTGGCAGTCCATGGTATTTTCAATAGACATCTCCAGCACCATAATTAAAAAACATCAATTCTTTTCCTGTCTCCCTTGTTCAATGTCCAGCTTTCACAACCATATGATGTGACTGAAAATATCATGGCATGAGTCAGATACACCTTCATCTTCAATGTGACATCTTTGCTTTTCAATACTCTAAAGAGATCTTTTGCCACAGCTTTTCCTAGAGCAATGTGTCTTTTGATCTCTTGACTGCTGCTTCCATGGGTATTGATTATAGAGCCAAGCAAAGCAAACTTTTGGATGACCTCAATCTTTTCTCCATTTATTGTGAAGTTGCCTACTGACCCAGCAATAAGGATTTTTGTTTTGTTGATGTTTAGTTGCAACCCATATTGAAGGATATGATTTTTGATCTTCATCAGTAAATGTTTTAAATCCTCTTCACTTTCAGCAAGCAGAGTTGTGTAATATTGAAATAGATAACATTTCATACATATATGAAATGTTAAATATATAAAGTACATATATATCTTATATACACATATATATGAAATATTAAAATATGATATATATATATATATATATATATATATATACACACACACACACATATATATATATCATAAGGTCATAGACATGAACGTTGTGGTGGTGGTGTTGTCAGGTGCCTTGGAGTCAGGTCTTACTCATTGCAACACTCATGGGGTTTTTTAATCTTTTTTCTTTTTTTTTTTCTTTTTCTTTTTCTTTCCTTTTTTATCTTTTTTTTTTTTTTGTAGTGGTACTGGGGATTGAACCCAGGGTCTTGCACCTGCATGCTTTGCAAGTGCTGGACCACTGAGCAGTGGCCCCAGTCCAATTTTTTTTTTCTACATTTTGAGACATGGTCTCACTAAATTCTTCAGACAACCTCTGGTCTCAAACTTGCGATTCTCCCGTCTCCACCTCCGGAGGTGCTGGGATTACAGGCGTGCACTACCGCCCGTCTCCTCACAGGGTTTTTAATGGATGTTTCCAGATTATTTTGGGAGTGGACTGCCACATCCTTTCCCCATTTTTGCGGTGCTTGGGATGGAAGTCAAGTCCTCAGAAAGGGCAGTCTCACTCTACTAACTGAGCTGAACTCCAGCCTGAAATTTGTGTCACTGAATTAAAATATCATTTTTGATTTAAAATATTTGCCATATAATCATTTAATGAATCACTCAAATCAAAATCATTTATCACTCACTTGGTCAAGTTGTC
This sequence comes from Pedetes capensis, assembly GCA_007922755.1. Lineage (NCBI taxonomy): Eukaryota > Metazoa > Chordata > Mammalia > Rodentia > Pedetidae > Pedetes > Pedetes capensis. The sequence continues at coordinate 75,514 of VMDO01008775.1, forward strand.
ATTATTTAGATACATATCCAAATGTGTTGATGAAAATAGTGGAAAATCAATAAATCAAAAGTATATCCAGGTCATAGATTCTGGTATACCTATTGTGACTTGCACTTCCACTAAAAAATGCCAATATAACTTAGGAAAATTGAAATGCAAAAGCCAAAATTAATAATTTCATGTGCTTTTGCAATGGTCATTAAAATTTATTCAAGTTTGACTAATTCTTTGAAAAGCTGAAGAATTCAAATAAGACAGAAAGATTACCAGGTTGAAGACTCTTAGAAACTAGGTAGGAACAACTCAGTCTGTCAACCAGGTAACCAATCAATCAGTATCATTTGGTGGAGTGAAAAGGATTCATTCCTTCAGACATAATAAGCAATTTAGCTTATGAAAGAGGACTGTAAATGATAAGCTCCTATATATCTGCAAGTATATGGTTGTGAACATATGGACACCACAGAAGAAAAGAGAATAAGAAAGAACAAGGTATTGTTGATTACATCCTCTAGAAAAAAATAGCAAACTGAAATTATGGAATAAAGGGAAGTAGAGGAACGAAATCCTTCTAGCTGAAACTGAAGGAGCATTTTCAATTTTTTTTCCTCTTAAAATGTCATTTCCTATCTTTTTGATGGTTCTGGTGTGGATCTGTGTGAGATGAGGCTGGAACATTGTTTGAAGTGGATTCCAACTCTTTGATTACTTTTGTAGTGCTTTAAGGAGTTTAAAGAGTTTTAAATTTTAGAATGTCTAGATCATTAGAAAATCAGGTTTTGTGAGTGAACTAAGACCAACAGATGTATATCCAGATGTAGTTATGAAAATGGTTCACAGCTGTGTAGCTTATCACACAATAATTTCATTCTGGGTATAAGATTTATAGCAAGATTAACTTCCATTTCAATCACAGACTTTCTACAAATATTTTGCCTTTGCTGGTTTCATAGTTACCCAAGAGCAATGGCCCAAAGTAGCTTTTCCATAGCTACTTTTCTAAGGGATGGAAATAAAGCCAATAGGATCATTTGTTGTTTTGCCTTTCGCTTTGAGCTTCACTTACTTATATCAACTTGTTCAATATTTTGGAGGAGACATGAGCCAAGTGAGGTGGTGTAAGGCTTTCAGAGAGCTAAAATCAAGAGAAAGTGGAATAATCCAATCTTGCCCCACATAATGGGCAAAGAAAACAGAAGTGTACCCAGTGGGGTCAAAGTCATATTAGAGATATTAACACCACATTTCAAAGCCAAATGCCAAGTAAAAGAGAGGAAAGGGAAAATGAACAGTGTGGTGGAAAACCAGAGTGCAGAATATAGAGAAAAAAAGATGGCTAGGCAGAGTTTAAGATGTGCAATGTACACTAAAACTGTGCTTGCTGGTGTTAGTCATCGATAATTTTTATTTATGTGATGTCCAAACATACTTCAGAGGTATATACGGCAACCATAACAGAACCAATTGCAAGTTTTAAAACTTCATTATTATTGTGGCTGTTGTTTTTTTCGGTAGCAAAATACCTCTACAAATTAAAGATTATGAAGAACTCTTATACAGAAATAAACAGAATTGGATGGCTTGGTTTGGAGCAGGAGTGGTTTATTTTCCTTCTTACCAGTTTACCCTACTTTCCTTTGGAGAAAGCTCTACTTTGTTACACTAGTGTTTCACATTTTGAAAGGTCAGCATGCTGATTCTGTTTGAGGAAAGGCTTAGTCCTTAATTTCCCCAAAACTTTACTTTTGGCAAGTCTCTACTTAATTGCAAATGCACTAATTCTCCATATCATTCCCCAGATATTATTGCATTATTTCTTTTTCTTTTATGATGTATATTCTTCCATAATATCACCCAGATTTATATGGTCACAATTAACAGACTTAAGTATATTTTGAAGAAGAAACATCTTTCCAAGACTATTAGTTCTGGCTGAAGGAGCTGCTTCATTTGAAGTTGCCTGCCTCCTGCCACTTCAAATAATAATCAACTATCAAAAGACGCCCTCCAGGAATGTCACAGAGATGAACAGCTAGATGTAAAGAAATCTTTCAGTACCCTTGGAATAACTGATAGACTCGAAGTCTCCTCATAGACTGACGACTCATTATCATTACAGATTTGAATAAATCATGAATTCTCTGTCTCCAGATGAGGGCTGTCGCTATGCCTGCAGAGTCTATAATCAAGGTAGTTTACTAGATAACATAAGAAAAGGAAAAATATACAATTTGCCTTCAATTAGCAAGATATTTTATGTGTGTAGTTGGAAGAAATTTTTGCTTAAAATACCAACATAATAGCTTCCATCCTCCTATGTGTTTAGTGTGTAGAAAAAAAAAACAATTTGCAAAAAGGAGGTATTGTTTTTCCTCAGTGGACTTGCAAAAGACATATCACAGTCGCTTCTGGGTATGTTATAGAAATGCATAGGAACTATAAAAAATAATTGAAACATGCAGAGTGATTTTCAGAGTTTCAATCACTGCTGAATTTTGCAAAGTTGGTCTTTGCTTTACTTGAACTTAAAAAAACTAAACCATTTTCCCAGAATCTCTCAAGGTCACCTTTGTTTTCAAGGATCATTTCAACCACAATCTAAAGGAAAATAATGAGCTGTAAGTGATTTGTTTAATCTAGTGGTTCTCAACCTGGCTGCATATTAGAAATCACCAGGGGACTTTTTAAAAATAATGCTACCTAGGTCCTACCTGCAGAGAAGCTGATTTAAGAAGGCCCCGGCATCAGTATTTTTTATAGATTCCTCTAGGTGATTCTAAAGCATAGCCAAGATTAAGAACCACTGAGCTAATACACATGCAAGAAGACTTTTACTCATTTCCTGGTAGTGAAACCCAACCCAGCATACCTCTTGTCATATGTGAACTAAGTTAATACAACTACTTAAAATGTGTCAAGTCCATCTTAATTCAGAAAGACTCAGGAACTAAGCTTTGTCTCTGCAGACATTGGAGGGGCATTCTTTGTAGAGTTGGTGGATCCTTGCCTTTCCCAACTCTCCTATCTCAAGACACTACATTTCTCTACTTCTAGATTTAACATTACAAAACATGAACCTGTGTAAAAATATATTATCCATCAAGTGTCCTCACATAGATTTATGGAATGTGACTCATTGATGTTGACTTCTAATCCTGATACTTCTTTAGTTCCACTCTACTCTGAAGGTTTCCCTATGTAATGTTCTAATGCTCCTCCCTACATCTGAGTTTTTTAAATCTATTTATCTCCTCCTAATCCTATATATGATTGTGATTCAGCTCAGTGGGTAGACTGTTCTGAACTCTCTGAGGACCTGGATTTAGCAGCTAGCACAGCAAAAATGGGAAAAGAACATGACAATTCACTTCTGAAGCAATCCCAAAAAATCAGCCATTGAAAACCCTGTGAGGGTTGTTATGAGTTGGACCCAACTTGATGCCACCTAACAACAGCAGCCCTGTACAAATGATTCTTCATCCTCATCTCATAGTGTAGTATCTAGTTAGTGACATGTTAATGAATGAAGCCCCTGGAACTAGTCACAGAGTCCACACGTCTCTGAATAGTGCCGGCTGCACAACTCTGCTGTCATGGTTCCCACCAGGTCCCCACCTATTTGAAGAATATCTGAGATAACCATGCCTCTGGGACATTTCACTTGAACCTTCCACATTTCTCTTAGCTGGCCAACTGTTCCTAGCCTATGATTTCCTGCCCTGGCTCTCTGACTTCCCACTCTGCTTGGTTTTGCTGAGATGCCATGTTTTACTAAGATGCCATCACACATTTAAAGTTTTATAATGTTGATTTTCATGAGTGGAAGTTATGCTTTCAAATTAAAAAAATAATTATTATTTTCACTTTATATTAACAAATCTATGCATTATTTGTTTGTCTACTGTCCACTTGCTACAGATTATAAAATGTACTGTATATGCTGTAATTTTAGAATATTAAGAAAAATAAAAGTTTCCAAACAAAAGAATAGCTTTCCAAAGGCGAAGCCCTAGAGATCAGACAAGGTTTAGTCATTAAATCTAAGCCTGAGGCATTCCAAATGGCTTCCAGCAATTTGTTTTTTCTTGTTTAAAATTAATTGATATTTTGCTTCCAAATTATACACTGGGTCCAATTATTTAATATTTGTATCACATAGCTTTAAATAAATTCAAGGAAAGTAAACATATAAATTCTAGTATTTGGCTCTGCTTCTCAATTTTGAGAACTACTTACCTTGTTTTGATATAAAATAAATTTAAGCTCACCATTCTTATAATAATATAACACTAAAATTTTCATGCAGATTATTATATGCATTTCTTGTACTTTATAATAATACACAATAGGATTGCTTTTAATATAAAAAAATCAAACTAAAATCACTTACCCAGATAAGTTGTTAGATTTTAATAAGGATGATACTGCTACTTAACATCATAATGATGGCCCACCATAAATACTGCACATTTCATTTTGGTGAGTAATAGTTTCATTTTATGATCACCATGACGTTATTTTCCCCTGGAGTTGAATGTTCCACTGTTCTTTCAAAATAAATTATTAAATATATATTTGCATAAAGCACTCTCATTTAGATATATCTAAACTATTGATCTTCCATAGAATGCATAAAATTGCAATGCCATAATGACTCAGCATAAAACAAATAATGATGCAAAATTAACTGAATGGGGGGAAAAACTAATATATATGTTTTCAGAAATTTCTATGCATGAAGAATGATGTGCTATCATAACCCCTGACCTCCAGTGTCTTTTCTAAACCCACTGAAATGAAAATAAGGTTTAAAAAATAGACAAACCTACAAAATAGAGGAGAATAGGGAGATAATACCTGAGAAGTGTTGACGAAATTTTGGCAGATGATAAACAGATTTACAGTGGAACTGACTCAGCACATGTGGAAAAGCTGAAAGTTAAGGACCTTCAGACTGGTAGGTGACAACAGCTTGGCATGGAATAATTCAGAATGCAGGGCTGATGAAATTTTTAAGACTTCTTAAAAATTAATAATTGAGAATTACTTTCTAGGTCAACAAGGCTTATTGAATGTCCAGCACCATCATGAATGAAAAAGACCAACATACATCAAAGCACACTAACAAAAATTTTCCAAATAATTGGACATAAAAAAGATATTGAAGTCAAATGTAGGAAAGAAATAAGAACTTACTAATCAAACCATATGAAATTAGACTTCTAAAGAGCAGAAAGCTACATGATAATATACCAGAACCTTCAAACTTTGAGTTAATATTTTTCTCAAATTGCATACGATAGCAAGCTAAACTTTAACCATGTGAGATGCTAAAATTTTTTATAAAAATTAAGTATATATATTTTAGAAAATGTTTTCCACTCATCCTTTCTTAAGAAGAAACTATGTGATAGGCTTTGTTTGAAAATTAGCCAGGTGCGGTGGCATACATCTATAATCTCAGAAACTGGGGAGGCTGAGGCAGGACAATAGCAAGTTAAAGGTCAGAGGTAGCTATCATAACCAAGTAAGACCCTATCTGAAAACAAAATATGAAAACAAAGGGTCTAGAGGTGCGCTTCAGTGGTGGAGCACTTGCAAAGAATGCATGAGGCCCTGGGTTCCTCTCTCTAGTACCTTAAAAAAAATTTTGTTTGACAAGTTATTATAATAACAATATAATAATAATAAATCAATATCCCTAGTCATTAGGGAAATGCAAATTAAAACAACTCTGAGATTTCACCTTACACCAGTAAGAATGGCCAAGATCAATAAAGCAAATAACAACAAATGCTGGCAAGGTTGTGGGGAAAAGGGAACACTCTTATATTATAGGTGGAGCTGTAGATTGGTTCAACTACTGTGGAAATCACAGTGATTTCCTGTGAAAACTGAAAATAGATCTACCATATGAGCCAGCTATAACACTATTGGGAATTTACCCAAAGGGAGATGGGTCATCATACCACAGAGACACCTGCATCTCCATGTTCAGCGCAGCACTTTTCACAATATCAAGGATATGGAATCAACCAAAGTGCCCTTCAACAGAAGAATGGATAAAAAAAAAAAACTATGGTACATATACAAAATGGAATACTACTCAGCAATCAAGAAAAATGAAATAAGGATATTCACAGCAAAATGGATGGAATTAGAGAAAATTATTTTAAGTGAATGAACACAAGCTCAGAAAGAGAAACACCACATGTTCTCATTCATATGTGGGAGCTGAATCAAAATTATAGAGAAAGAA